>JAVXUO010003224.1:0-231587 GCA_033065855.1 Escallonia rubra | reverse complement strand
TGGGCGATTCATTGGCAGATCATTGGAGGCTATGCCGTGGATCGACAATTGGTGGGCATCGGTGGTCGTGGGTGTGTGCGATCGGTGATTCATTCTAGAGGTTGTGGTTGAGGGTTACAATTCGTGGCCGACAGTGCTAGGTCGTGGTGTTGGCGACAGCGGTGGGACATTGGCAGTGGTCATGGTTGTCATAATGATGTGATATTTTGTGGAGGTGATGGCAGCAGATTGATGGTATTTGTGAAGGTGTAATTGGAGATAGTGGTAGCAGTAAACATGAAGAATTGATGGTGGCCATGGTGGGGACAGTTATGGTAGGGTTGCGGGGGAGGAAGATGATTGATGGTCGTGGTGGCAATGTGATGCCAGGTCTAGTGGTCGTGGTGGTACTCTGTGTGGTAATGGGGGTTTTGTTAAAATGATGCTCTTTCTTTTATTTCTAACAAAGTTTGAAGGTTAGATTTAAAACAAAAATCACAATTGAAAACACAAAACTCCAAAATAGAGTTTTCAAAAACAGCTCTATTTTAAAATCTCATTTTCAAAACTGAAGGGAAAAAAAGGAAAACTGTCTGTCAAACCTTTTTTTTTCCCTCCAACTTACAAAACTGGAGAAAAACTGGAAACAAAAATTCTATCAAACACTACCTCAGTCCCTCCCTTTGTTTCCCACCTGTACACAAAGTCCCACGCACAAAATCCCCTGGCCCTTTATTTTCCATTTGCACCCCCCTCCCCGCCCCCCCACCCCAATTACCCCTTTATCACAACCCACCATACACATATATTTTGTTGACTATGGAAACTTATTGTGACCTCTTCTACTAAAGGCATAAGCATGAAAACCGCGCCATAGGGTGAAGATGTCATGTCTTCTTCGGTTAGACCCGGTATCCTTTTTATCAACACACGTGACCCATAAAATATCAATAATCTATTTTTATGGAGAAACTACCAAATTAAAATTAGCTTCTTCAAAATGAATGCCCAAGCAGAATTTTATGGAAATATAAAAAAAAAATCATATATTTTTTATGAACACATTAATTGGCACATTACAAGAGCACGTACGAAATAAGAAATGTATAGTCAGCAAAGGAGTAGACTACATAAATCTGAGTATATGCGTGCATGTGTACAAATCAGTGTATATGTGGGTGCGCGAGTGCGCACAAATCTCTCGTGTCTGTCGGTGTGCTTGTGTGTGCAGATTTGTGTCTATGTGTGAGCGTTCGTACAGATTTGACTGGACTTTTAGTAGATTAGGTGGATTTTTGGTTGATCAACTCCCAGATTTTTGGTGAAATTTTGGTTGGATCTTTGCTGGATTTGGTTGGTGCGATTGGGGTGGCGCGGTGGTTATAGTTGTGGTGTTGTTGCAGTGTCGCATGGTGTGGTGGTTAAGGTTGTTGGAGTTGAAGGGGGCAAATTCAAGAGAGACGGTGATGATGATCTCCGTATGAAAGACAAAGAGTGAAAAAAGACCAGAGGGAACTACATCTTCTCACAAAAAACTTTAAAAACATCATCATTCCTTCAGGTTAATGGACACAAGTGAGAGGCCAATTATATCTTTTCATAATAAATTTAGCACCACCACCATTTCGTATGATTAACGGATTCAAGTGAGAGGGCTACTATATCTTTTAAGAGTGCAATTATACCTTTTCATAAAAAAAATTAACACCATCATAACATGTTTGGTTAACGGACCCAAGTGAGACGATAATTATATATATGCATAAGATATTTAACACCACCACCTTTTCATCTTATCGGCTAATACAAGTGCTATGACGACAAAACACAATTACTCACTGACTGACTGTAATTTGTTCCTAAAATCATGTATCCAACATAGTCGGCCAATAGTCCCGTAGACTATTTTATTCTCCGTAATTAATTTCTTTATGGCAAAAAGTACAACCTGGCTCTAAAGTCTAAACATCGACGACTTTTCATCCTTGCTTTGACACCCACTTTAATGGTGGGGAGGCTAATGGTCTGAACAAGCAGACCGAAGGAAGGAAGAAAGAAATGACATACTAGCGCAACAGAGAATCTGAACTCCGCAGCGACCAATGGCCTCCTCATCATCTCCCTCATTACCACCCTCCACCTACGGCCACCATGTTTACATCAGTTTCAGGCGGGACCAAGAGCCGGAACGTGACGGACATGGTCGACAAGGGGCTGAACATTCGCGGGGTGCAAACCTACCGAGACAAAGACCACCCCGCAATAAGCCAAACCGGAACAGATATCCCAAAAGAGCTACGAGAAGGAATGCAGGACTCCACTATTTCCGTTGTAATGCTGTCCAAGGGGTACCTGGCTTCGAGTTGGTGCCTGGAAGAACTGGTCAGGATACTGGATTGCAGGGAAAGGATGGGGATGGTGGTTCTGCCCATTTTCTACGGGGTTGATCCGTCTGATATAAGGAAGGCGAGGGGGTATGCTGCACAAGAGTTGAGGAATCAGAAGGTGGGGGGCCTGTGGTGGAGGAGGTGGAAGAATGCTCTTGAAGTTGTTGGTGGCTTGTGTGGCTGGGATTATAGCAATGAGAACCGGTAAAGTTTCTTCACTTCATTCGATTGGATTTTTCCTTTAACCTTTTACGAATTTCTAAGATAAACTTAGTAGGATGTGAACATCAAATGGAACTCAATTACCAACCATAGAATAGACAATCAGTGTAGTCAGCGTTTACTAAATCTATCATTGGAATTCGCAAAAATTCAGACTGAGAAAATTCAGTGAAATGGAGGGATTTATACATTTATCAAGGTATACTCCTTGGCCCCGAAGAACACTAATATATGTGTTGTTTTATATGTCTAAATTTGCGCCTTTCACTTGCTAATTGACAGTTGTTTGTCGCTAAAAGTGCACTGGTATAGGCGCGTTTGCAAAAACACTAGGAAATTGGGAGTACATGACTCTGGAAATTTTTCTAGAAGTCTGGAACATCATAAGTTTGAGATAAAAAAGGACTGCATGAAGAAATTTTGTGTTCATTCGAAAATGTTTCGTGCACGCTTCAATTGTGTTCATTTGAGATTATATCAATAAACATCTCATTTCCTTAGGTTTTGGCCCTTTTAAGGCTCATCTTCTCAATACAGTACAATGTCGCACCGAATGATTTTATGCTTGATGCTTATTGATGAAAGTGAATCACTTCCAGGATTGAATCGGCGGTAGTTGGTAGAATAGTTGTAGATATCGTGGACAAACGAGTTCCAACGAATCTCATCTCCATCTATCCCCTTGGATATGATACATGTGATGTATACCTGAAACTCTTCCTGCAAATGGGATTGGGTGATGTCCTCATGGTTGGTATATGTGGGCAGAGCAAAATGGGAAAGACAGCCATTGCCAGAGCTGTTTATGAGCAAATCTGTTTCACTTTTGATGGAAGCAGCTTCCTCACTACCGTTGGTGAAAAATCAAAACAACCAAATGGTCTAGTTGAGCTACAAGAACAGCTTCTCTCTGATATACTGTCAGAAGGGATTACATGCATACCAAATTCTACAAGAGGAAGGGATATGATCCGAGAAAAATTAAGCTTCAAAAGGGTTTTGATTGTTCTCGACGATGTGGATGATCTTGAGCAGTTACTTGCACTAGTTGGTAACCGCTACTGGTTTGGTTCGGGAAGTAAAATCATCATAACAACTCGACATCTTAAACTGCTCAAAGTGCTTGGAGTGGATCAGGTTTTCATGGCTCAAGGCCTTCCTCTAAGCCCCAATATGCAGGTACTTTTGATTTCAAGAAAACCATGTTCTTTTTTCCAAACACTTCTATATAGCAGGACTCCAGCGTGTATCAAAGCCTGAGGAAGGGTGGTGGTCTGGATTTGACAATGGGGACATAGACTTGACTTCAAATCATATAAATCGCATCGGGTGCAGCCATAAGAACAATTCTAACCTAAATGTAGGCACAAGAAGATGCATATTCTCCCCCTTAATCATTGTTTTTGTACGATTTGTACGAGAAGCTATCTATCCAAGTCCATTCCAGAAGAACCGTCATAGACAACCCTCATTTCATGCCTCGCCACATCTAGATCGAACTTGATTGAATTTCTTCACGTACACTCCAGGTAAGCTGGGAGCAGCTTCAGCAAACTCAACGCATAATTGTTGGACTCGGGGCATACATCAAGAGCTTTAAACATTCGGTATACCACTAACAGAAATTTAAATTTTTGCGCCTTAGATATATCCCATCTACCTGAATTATCTTGCTCATCCTTGACTCGCAGACCAATGCTTATGTGAAGTACCTTGAACATTGTTTAATTAGAGAGCGTCAGAAGAATGCCATTCAGGTAATCTTTGTAGTCCTTTTTCCATGGAAAAGATTCAGGAGTTCCCAAAAATGTTCGCATCCTTTCTCATTTCCTTGCAGGCACAACGGCTAATCTCGGCCCCGCAATGACCTCTAGCAACGAGCATCAAGTGCGCCATAGAAGTTCTTTGCTACTACCATTCAGCGATAAAGGCGTTTCTTTCATTGCAAACTCGTTTCTAGTGGCCTGAAAGAGTGAAGGAGAAGAGGGAGGACTCAAACATACAATTAGCCCGTACTGGGTAGTGATAATTTGAAGATGAATGTTGTGGTGCATAGCATAGAAACTGCTAAATTGTACACAAATCATAAGATTGTTTGTCAAAGCACACTTGCTACGTCACTTGTACCTGTATTTTGATATTTTTCGTCCACTTTTACATGCATCTCCAAAGTTTTTATCTTTGCTTATCGAAGATTATTTGTTAATAAAGCTAACTAAAATGGTACAATTTCTGCCGCATTACACGGTATGAATCATCCCATCGCGTATGTGAGATACTTTGTTGGCAAGATTGTACAACAAAATACTCGTACGCACAGCAGCCTGACACTTCCCTGTACCAGGACATGGTGGTGGTGGTGGGATGTTCATCACCATTGGTCTTTACATGAGCAGCGACCATTTGAAAAACAGTGAAAACCAGACGTATCTCTCACATGTATTTCCCTCTTTGTAACAACCGAAACATACTTGAAGAAGGTATGGCAGTCTCCACAGAGAACGATGTTCTTCATAAGACGAACGGGCTTCCCTGGCCTGGTCATAAGAAGCCCACTGCCCATACGTGACAGCTAGTTTCACACTCTGGTAGAACAAAAACTCCGTCTTCTGATGCTCCTCTACCTCATGAAGCACAAAGCTCGTATCTGGCACATATCCAGCTCTTATGCATTCCAAGACTAATATTTGCAGACCACTATATATATATATTTGGACCGTGAATGCGATTTGTCCCTCGCGTAGAAAGAATGGATCTTGCTTTGGTGAATGATCCAGCTTCTAACTGGATTTTGAAACCCATGCTCCCTCATCTCGCCCCTACTCATATTAGAGCAATGCCATCTACCAGATGCAGAGTACAGACTTGACACAAGTACATACGTTGATGGATTCCGTGGCTCCATAGCAAGTATCTGCTTCACAGCCCGTTTTCCAACTGCTGTGTTCAAGTGGACTCTACAACTATCAAGCAAAACGCGCCGAACAGAAGCTTCTGGCTCGCGAAGCATCATACAGATTTCTTGTCCGGCTTGACCCAGTGACCTAAAAGCCAGAGTCTTTTTGGATGCAGAAGGTCGCGGCTGTAAACCTGCCACGACCATCTGCATCCAAAAAGCCAAAGTCTTGTCACCTTGCCTGTGAAGGATATGGCCAGCCATTAAACCATTCCAAGAAACTACGTCATGCCTTGGCATAATCTTGAAAACCTTGATGCCATCTTTCAGGTTGCCACACTTGCAGCAACTGCTAATTGTGGCATTTCCCACCCCTATATTAGACATAAAACCCGACTTCAGAGAGTGGCAGTGAATCTGCTCCCCGATCACACGGAACCGCAACATGCCACAGACACCAAGTACCGCAGCTGATGCAACTTCATCAACTGTCATGGTTCCTTCTGCTTCTCCAATGTAGAACAAAGAAATTGCCTCATCTGGCTTCCCATCTCGAGCATACCCACATATTATATATCCAGGTCCATATAATTGAGTTATTCTGGTCCGATGGCCAGCGGTGGAACATTTCTCTGCATCAGCCATCCTTCCCCACCTCGTGCATATATCAAGCAAAGCTGTTTCTACACAATCATTTGAACCGAAACCAAACTTAAGAACAAACCCGTGTATTTGCTCACTTGTCTACGTTTCCATGAGCAACCAACAAGCATTAACGACACTAGTCGAAGTGAATCACTTAATTCTATGCCCTCCTCCACCATCCTGCAAAACAAACCCAAAGCTCTTGACGCTTCGCCATTTTTGCAATATCCTGCTAAGAAAGCATTATAGGAAACACACTTTTTCAGTGGCATCCTATAAAGAAACTCCACTGCCGAATTAACAAGTCCAAATTCCATATATGTCGTAATCATTTCTGTCCAGGTAATGACATATTTGGTACAAGGTGATTCAATTAATTTTATCATTTCATAATCAGGATTATGTATGAATTTTACCTCGATAATTTCCAGAGTGAGATCGCTTGCAGACAACTTTCCAAGCGCCGTCAGGAGAAGATCCAGTTGTTTTGGACTTGTTGGGCTTAGGTAAAGGAATTGCCTGGGTTAATGGCCATAACATTGGCCGATATTGGCCGAGTTATGTTGCAGATGAAAATGGATGCAGTGACACATGCGACTATCGTGGAGCATACTATGACAAGAAATGCTTGACCAACTGTGGGAAACCATCCCAAAGATGGTGAGTGGAGTTTATACTAAATTTATGATCCAAATTTGACGTCGTTTGTAACTTTGTTTATGCATCTTTCTTAGGTACCATGTGCCACGTTCTTTCCTGCGCGAGGGAGGAAACACTTTGGTTTTGTTTGAAGAGCTAGGAGGCAACCCCTCAAATGTCAATGTTCAAACTGTTACGATGACAAAAGCGTTCGCAAATGCTTATGAAGGGAGTACCTTAGAATTATCCTGCAGAGGAGGGCGAGTGATATCTGAAATCAAGTTTGCTAGCTTCGGTGATCCAAAAGGCACTTACGGTTCCCTTGAAAAAGGCAGCTGCGAGTCTCCCAATAGTTTATCAGTCATCGAACAAGTAAATAGGGCTTGCTCAATTTTTTTTACACCCAGCATACCTTTTTATGATCTAGTTGTTCTCATGATGTTCTTATGTTTTTCGAATAATGACAGGCATGTGTGGGCAAAGAGAGCTGTTCAATTGATGTCTTTGAAGGGACTTTTGAGCATAGTGGCTGTGGAAGCATTCAAAAAAGGCTTGCTGTTGAAGCTGTATGCTAGGAAGTTTCCTTTTCTTAGGATTTTTCGAAAGTTAGGTTAAGTTGTTTAGTTTAGTAGAATTTAGGGTTAAGGTAATCTGTTACTAGAACATAAATCATTGTCTAGTTGAGTCCCCTTTTCTCTTGATCTATTACCTGCCATTTCAGCTGCAATTCAGTGCTTTAACTTTGTTGCTGGTCGACAGCAAAGTGTCTACAAAAGAAAAAGATGCATTAAAGAGCTATATTTCATCATGAAAATCAACTTTAATTTTGGTTTGCAAACTGCTCTGTCTAGTTGAAGCAAGTATAAGCGCCTCCCCACCATTTTGCAGAACAAATCTGCAGCGTTTGAAGTTTTGCCAGTTGATAGAAAACTCAGATTGGCTCTTGCCTCCTATACAAATTTTCAGCTGCTAATTTAACACACGTAGGACCCAATACATGCGCCATAAAAACTCGAAATGGTTCTCCAGTCGCCCAGTCATGAGCATGACATTCTCCGCCAACTAACAAAAAAACAGAACACTGGGTGGGAACAGCTGGTTTGATGCAGGAGAAATGACATGCTACCCTGAAGGGCTGAAACCATCAACTTATAACATATCATGAAGTAGTCTAATGCACTTGTGCATATCAACTTCCTCACCTGTGTATCATGACGCATTTTCCTTTGCGTCCATGATAGTGAGGGCCATTCTGCTACCTCATCTTATTCCTGACGTGCCAGGTGCCTTCTTGTAGATTCTAGGTGCTTGGTCAAAGCTTCCTTGTCATCCAGAGCACCATCGCCATTTATGATCTCCTTCTCAGGCTCAATATTGAGCATTGCCCCGTGTTTAGCACCACCTTGGACCTCCCTCGAACTCATGTTGGCTTCCTTCGTTGGGATGAGTGGATTAACTGTTAAACTCTGCTTCAGACTTTTTTCGTGTTAAACACAGCACTCAATCAAGCAAATCTCGTACTTTTCAGCCAGTCCACTAATTAATGAAGACCATACCTGATTGTTGTTCTTTCTCGACGCTGCATCAGTCTCAGCCAAAAGGGATATCACTGTATCTTGAGTCTGCAGTACATAGGCAATAGTTAAACTTTATTTGTAAGCAGAATTCTTTAAGAATCAGCTCTCTAAGTTGTGTACCAAGTTCTGGGACCTCATTATCTCAGTGAGACCTTCCACCAGTAGATGGTTCTGCTTTAAGTGAAGCTTGATGGCCTACATTTCACAAATTTAGTGGAGCAAGACTAAAGGTTGTTTCGACTAATTGACGAAGTGCAAACTTACCTGCATGCCTTGAGCTTCATATTCATCATCTAAGTCAAATCCATCTAGCAACGAATCACTAGTTGTATCGACATTTGATGACGAGATCAGCGCTTCCAAAGGACAACCCTGATTTGGACTTGGTGGCAAGATACCTGTTGAATGTGTCTGTACAAATTTTACGTCTAGTAAGATAACCTTATACTCGTGCCCCATCTAAAGAACCTGTTTGGCATTGCATGTGAGGGCTTCAAATGCAGTTTTAAAGCCCCAACGCAATTCTTGAAAGCATTTGACTCCTGATTTTTTGTGTTTGAGCAGCCCCATCCCATTTATTTGTGCTTAACTAATGCCAATTTTTAGAGGCAGTACGGGCTTAAGTAACAAAATGAGAGCTTTACCGACAGAGTGGCGTTCTTCCGTCTCTCATTTTCTATCTGATCAATAAGGGACTCGACTCTTTTATCGGCCTGCATTTGAAAAGCAAATCGGTTGATTTATCATCTTCTGAAACCAAGGAACACTCTAAACTAGGTGTGTATATCGTGTACCTCAATGTGGGACCTGTGCATTAAACGGAGGAGATCTTCAATCATCTGAAGGTTCTCCCTGCACCTCTCCTCTATAATCTGATAATAATAAAGTTAGATAGGGAGACTACAATCATGCAGTTCAAACACTTCAGGCAGAAGAAAGCTCACTTGGATTGCCTTGAGCCCCATAAACCTGATCCACTTCAAGTACATTTAGTAACTCATCATCTCTAGTTGTTATGATAATTCTACTTCCTGGACAAAACCACTTTCGCTTTCTAGCAAGTGCATTCAAGTGGTCCACCTTGTTCACATTATCCAAGACTACGAAAACCCTTTTGCTGGACATTTCCTTCTCGATCATAGTCGCTCCATCTTTAACATTGTCTATCTCTAGATCATCCTTCTGTAGAATCTCAGAACGAAGCTGTTTCTGTAAAGCAAGTAATCCATTCGGTTGTCTTGCAAACCCGCTAACATCTTTGAGAAAGCTGCTCGCATCAAATCTCAAGTAATTTTGATTATATGCAGCTGTTGCAATATGTGTCTTGTCTATCCGTTAGGCCTATGATGAGGACATCATTCGAGACTACACTTAACAGCAGATGCAGGTACTCTTTAGTATCATCCATCCCATGTGGAAAAATGGAAACAGTCGTGCGCATCTTGACGCCTGCGGGTAAGTTGATTCACTATTTCCTCTACGAAATTGGATTCATCCCTTCCAAGCATGCAGTTGAAGACAACTTAGACAAGTACATACAAAGTAATGAGCTACTGCAAAATCTGTTTCATCCTTGCCATATATTTGGCACAATTAACATGTAGTTACTGTCTTTCCGATGATGGTTAGGTTGGTAAATCGCTTACGACCCAATGCAAGAATTCTACGCAAATTTATCCAACTTCTAACCCTTCAACAAGCTGGAAATGAATCTCTTTGCTGTATTAAATGAACAGACAAGAGCACTAATCCATGACTACTCTGCCTTTTTTCATTCTGCGTATTTTTGGAAATGCTTGTCATCAAAGTTTAGCAACAAAAAACTACTTTTAGTGTATAAAGTTAACCTCTTTTAACTCTAGCAAATCCAGACAGCCGCTTTACAAGTGAATTTGCTATTTCAATTTTTCGCCCAAGCTGAACTTGAAATGATTATAAGTAGACTAGTACTCCGCCTAATTAAACCATTGAATTCTCCTATCGTTACTTTCTGCGAAATCTTAGGATAGATTTTGAACTCAAATCACGGTCATGAATTAAATAAGTATTGCTTGACAACTGAAGTTAAAAGGTATAACAATGAGTAAAGTAGACGTTCCAAATCTATTGGAATTTGCACAAAGTCGATGGAGAATAAATAAGTCAATATGGACAGAGGATGATAGCCTACTTACCAGCTGCCCCCATTTTGCAAATCCCACCCAGATTGGCTCCCTGCTGCTGCTTCGGTCAAAGCCTCCCTCCACCCCACCAGCTTCCTCCCTGCCTCCGCCGCCAGACCCTGCGCCTCCATACGCGCTTCCTGATCTTTCAACGCCACTTCGAAACTCCCTTTCTGCTGCACGACATCACAAGGATCAACATCAACAAAAAGAGGCAGAATCACCTGTCCATCCTCCTTCTTGCACTCCACAATCTTCACCAGCTCGTCCAGGCACCACCCGGAAGTTGCATAGTTCCTCGAGAATATTATTACGGCCACCGACGACATCTGGATGGCTTTAAGCAATTCGCTGGCGATGTCGCAGCCCTTTTCGAGGCTGATATCGTCCTTGAATGTCGGGATCCCAGCATCCACCAAGGCCTGGTGCACACGAGGGAGGACGTTGTGGCGAGTGTCTTCGCCTCTGAAGCTCAAGAACACGTCGTGCTTGCGCCTGGTTATGGCGGACCAGAAGGAGAAGGAGGATGTTCGTACTGTACATTCAGAACCTGCGGAGGCCATATAAGTTTGTATAAATGGCAGCTATTTGTGCTTCTTCTCGAGGGAAAGGGGAGAAGAAAAGGAAGAAAAGTGTTTTCCGGCGAGGATGAATCTTCCGGTGGGAAACTGCGTTATGGTATGCTAACCAATTCCACGCTGGTTCATGACTATACTCTGCATTTCCAAAAATATCTAAAGGTGAAGTCCCGCATTTGTCGCTAAAAAGGTAGATTTTGTTATTCGGCGCGTGGATTAGAACCCCCATTGCAGCAATAGCATAGAAAACTGCACTGGTCGCTCAAAAAATTTGGTGACATTTAATTTGTGGAGCTAAAAAATATTGTTTCTCGTCTGTACACAAACCCCACACACAAAATCCCCTGTCCCTTTATTTTCCAATTGCAGGCAACTAAGTACTTACTAACCCACCTACGCCCCGCTTACCACTTTATTAAAACCCACTACGCACAAACCGCCCATTCCAACCCTTAGGGGTCGTGGAAGTGGCAAAAGGTTTCGCGAAATGACCTAGAGATCTCGAGTTCGATTCCCCATACCGACGAGTCATATTAAATTGCAATTCTAAACATTCAAAAAAAAAAAAACCGCCCATTCTTCCTTCTTTTTTTTTTCAATCTTCGCACAACCCTTGCCAAATCGAGTGAGGATGTCGTGTCTTTTTCAAGTGGGCCTGGTGTCCTTTTCAGCGAGACATATTGCCCACATATATCTGATGATTCATCTTTTATAAGAAGCTACCAAATTAAAATTAGCTCCTTCAAAGTGTTCGCCCAAGTAGAATTTTATGAATATATTTTTGTGACAAAAATAAGTGCACATATAAGAGCACAGTTGCAATATTAAACAGACAGTCATCAGGAGTAAACTGTATGAAGTAAAGACAGAAGGGTGAGTCCGTGAGGCCATGGAGTAGTGGAGGAATTTTCTTTTCCAGACTATTACTTGTGAGAATGGGAGGGAGGATTATTGGTTGGCGATAGAGAGGGGAGTGGGTTAATGTCTAACAGCTCTTGCAAATGTATGGTCGGCGTGAGAGAGCGGAGTGAGGTGTTGTGGTGACAAACTGCAATGGTGGAAAGTGGGCGACGGAGCTGCGTTGACGGTGGAAATGGAGCTGCGGTGGATCTATGACTGTGAGCGACTAAGCATGAGGTGGCCTGTCGAAATGGAACTGTCGTCGTATGGACTTAGTGTAGAGTGTGGAGTATGGTCGACTGGTCATAACTATCGATGGGTCCGTTACTATGAGTGAGAGACTGTGTGAGAGATAGCTAGAGAAGGGCGATGGTCATAACTGTCATAACTTTTTGTTTCAGTGGGTGGGCTGAAATAAAATGTAACAAAAATATATTTTCACTAAATGTCTGGATAAACCCGGTTAACTCGTACCCGACCCTGATCGAGTAGGGATTTACAAGTTGGTTCTGGTACAAGCTAAAAATGGACGGGTTCTCTATTTTTAGTGCCAATACCCATTTTTTGCAACGGGTTAGGTCAACCGACATGTACAAGCATTTCTTGGCTAAGTATCCTTGTCATTCTTAGCAACGAATCATTCTAATAGTCTTGATTCGGAATTACGACGACCTAAGTTGACATGTCAATTACAAAATTCCGACTTATCACGGCTCTTGGTCATTGAAGCACTAAATATGTTAAAAGGCAAATTTCTACGTCCTATTTTCCTTCTCCGATTCGTAGAACGTCTCCCGGTCTAGGATACGTCATAAATAGCAACTCCACACCACTCAACTCTTTTTGACCTGATTTAGATAGGAATTAATAAATCTCTTAGTATGATAAAGCGAGACTACTAGTTGAATTAGCCGATAATTCACTCAACCTTCTTTCTCGTACCATAACAAAAGTTCAGTTTCTAATTTTAGCAACTTCGATACCACGTAGTTCCAAAAGGAAGTGAAGAGGTGCAGTCAATCCTTACGTTAATAATTAAGCATCTATTTTTAGGACGTATTTGTCGTTTTATACTCTTTCTTTAAGTTAAAAAGTACAATAACTACAAAACATAAATCTTTTAGTGACAAGTAAGAGCGTGAAAAAGTTTAAAATGGTATTCCCGATCAACAAACGTCTAAAAGTTTTAATAGATTCTATTTTAGTGAAATTGGAACCTTTAGCAGGCTTTAGCTATGCGGAGGGACCGATCCAATGTTCCCTCCCATTCAACACGGTTGACATTATTATGAGGGTGGGTTCATGTGTCGGCCACCGGTTGAAATGGCATTTTCATGTCACATGCCACTCAGTCAATGGAAGTTGGTATCATGATATTCTTTGGCTTTCAAATGAAAGTTTCATTTATTTATTCTTAAATGAAAATTACAAACCCCAAATTATATGGCACAAAGACTTTCGTTGGAGTTTATGAGAATAAAAAAGGGTGTAGGTAGAGTAGTTAGGCTTATTTATGTCATATGCTTTACTTTCGAGCGTGGCCCAACGATTACGTATGAAACTTCTAAATATCCTTCAAACCAACCGATAGGAGGAGGGGTGAGAAAAGAGCAATTGTTACGGTTTTTGTGAGACTCAAACCTGTATTAGCAGGTTCAAGAGGTATTTTTCCAATCACTGAAACTAACTCGTTGCTCAACTTTAAACTATTTAGTAAAGGCAAATATTATTTTTACCTTATAATATCGTACTCCATCTTTTTATTTATCATTGAAAGAGTAGTAACTGACATTAAAGTCTTATTATAAGGACAAGTAATTATCAATACATGAAAAGTGAAAAGTGACATTTCTTTTAGTAAATAACTTAAGATTACAACGACTTTACTTCAGAGAAAGAAAAGGAGATAGAAGCGAGTTGTTTTTTTTAATATAAAACCATGAAAATATTGACTGAATTGATTAGAATATAGTAACGTGACTCTTCTCCGTATTAAAGCGAGAGAATATGCAAGTGGCTCAAAAAGGGCCATGACTTTAAGTTGTAATATAATACTAGTCACATGCTCCACTAAGATTTAAAATTATTTCTAGACATTAGAGTAAGAAAGGCATGACTCTCAACAACAATAAACAATAAATTGGTGCGGTGATTATTGGTTTCGTGCCTTAGATCTGAGAACATTTTATTGTTAGCGAACATGATTTTCTAACAAGCATTGAAATTTGTGCACTGTCATGACTTTTTCCCCTCAGCTACGTTCTCGCTCACAAAATTCGTGCAACACCATTGTTACTCTTTCATTTGGTATCTGAGATGGCTTACACTTGCGTGGGACATAACTTAGCGGAGACTTTTAGTAAATGTGGATGCGTTATTATTGATTACTCCCTTGACCACTGCTTCTGTTCACCCTCCCCATCGAATAACATTAATCCTTGATTGCACTCCTTGGTAGTGAGTGGACCATGGAGGCGAAAAATGTATATCGGAAAACTAACTTTTGTGTTGATGCCTTGACCAAGCGTAGTGTGACGGCACAATCCATTTGTTTTATGGAGATAACCACCACCTTAAAATTTTTGTTTTACCGTTTGTACAAGGACATACGTGGAAGGGTCACCTAACACCGTGTGACTTACTCTTAGATAAATATAATATGCGTGGTCTTTCCAAAAAAAAAAAAAACAGTAAGTAAGTAGTTTTAAGGTATTATTATATGGCTATAGGTGATGAATTTTGTGCTACTCTTAATTGAGCTACTTAAGATTAGGTACCTTTGCCGACAACTATAATTCTTAAGAACGCTTTCACTCTTGATACTTATAAAGATATACTTGAGGCACTATGGGTTATTTTTACTGTTAACACTATTTCTTAATGATAGCACACCATTTCTTAATGATAACGCTTTTTTTTTTTTTTTCTGTTATCATTTTTTCGTTCCTTTCTCATGTTTTTGAATTTTTCTTTTTTTTTGTTTGGCTACCATTATCAAATTCTGTTATAAAATACCAAATTCAAGTACAATTTATCAACTCATTTTAACTACTACTGCAATTCGCAGCACTAGTTCTGACTTATAGATCTGTGAAATATGGTATTTAAACAGCATAAAAGAGTTTTCACATTCATTCATAATTCTAAAAATGGAATCCAAAAAAGTTAAAACATGTTTTTCATGATCAGTTTTCTAAAAAACATATTTTCATATTCTAAAAAATGAAAAAAAAAAAAAAAAAGCCAAAGCAAAGCTAAGGCCTCGTTTGATACCTTTTTCTTTTTTGGCCCAGTTTTTAAATTTCTCAAAAGCAAAAAAAAAAAGGGGTGTTTGGTTGGACTTAATTTTTTTTTTTTTTGGCCCAACACTTTAAAAAGAATGCCACTTTTTAAAAAGAGCAATTTGCTCTTTTCTTGTTGGTTTTGGAAATCATTTCACGCGGAGTTGAGTTGGTGGATTAATGAAGTCGCTCACAGTCATAGATCCACCTTTGAACCAAAAAAAGTCATAGATCCACTGCAGCTCCATTTCCACCGTCAACGCAGCTCCGTCGCCCACTTTCCACCATTGCAGTTTGTCACCACAACACCTCACTCCGCTCTCTCACGCCGACCATACATTTGCAAGAGCTGTTAGACACTAACCCACTCCCCTCTCTATCGCTAACCAATAATCCTCCCTCCCATTCTCACGAGTAATAGTCTGGAAAAGAAAATTCCTCCACTACTCCATGGCCTCACGGACTCACCCTTCTGTCTTTACTTCAAACAATTCACTCCTGACGACTGTCTGTTTAATATTGCAACTGTGCTCTTATATGTGCACTTATTTTTGTCACAAAAATATATTCATAAAATTCTACTTGGGCGAACACTTTGAAGGAGCTAATTTTAATTTGGTAGCGTCTTATAAAAGATGAATCATCAGATATCTGTGGGCAACATGTCTAGCTGAAAAGGATACCAGGCCCACTTGAAAAAGACACGACATCCTCGCTCAATTTGGCAAGGGTTGTGCGAAGATTGGAAAAAAAAAGAAGAAGGCAGAATGGGCGATTTTTTTTTTGAATGTTTAGAACTGCAATTCAATATGACTCGTCGGTATGTAGAATCAAACTCGGGATCTCGAGGTCATTTCGCGAAACCTTTGCCACTTCCACTCGGGATCTAGAATGGACGGTTTGTGCGTAGTGGGTTTTAATAAAGTGGTAAGCGGGGCGTAGGTGGGTTAGTTGCCTGCAATTGGAAAATAAAGGGACAGGGGATTTTGTGTGTGGGGTTTGTGTACAGATGAAAAACAATATTTTTTAGCTCCACAAATTAAATGTCACCAAATTTTTTGAGCGACCATTGCAGTTTTCTATGCTATTGCTGCAATCGGGGTTCTAATCCATGCGTCGAATAACAAATCTATCTTTTTAACGACAAATGCGGGACTTCACCTTTAGATATTTTTGGAAATGCTGAGTATAGTCATGAACCGGCGTGGAATTGATTAGCATACCATAACGCAGTTTCCCACCGGAAGATTCATCCTCGCCCGAAAACACTTTTCTTCCTTTTCTTCTCCCCTTTCCCTCGAGAAGAAGCACAAATAGCTGCCATTTATACAAACTTATATGGCCTCCGCAGGTTCTGAATGTACAGTACGAACATCCTCCTTCTCCTTCTGGTCCGCCATAACCAGGCGCAAGCACGACGTGTTCTTGAGCTTCAGAGGCGAAGACACTCGCCACAACGTCCTCCCTCGTGTGCACCAGGCCTTGGTGGATGCTGGGATCCCGACATTCAAGGACGATATCAGCCTCGAAAAGGGCTGCGACATCGCCAGCGACTTGCTCAAAGCCATCCAGATGTCGTCGGTGGCCGTAATAATATTCTCGAGGAACTATGCCACTTCCGGGTGGTGCCTGGACGAGCTGGTGAAGATTGTGGAGTGCAAGAAGGATTCTACCTGTTTTTGTTGATGTTGATCCTTGTGATGTCGCGCAGCAAAAAGGGAGTTTTGAAGTGGTATTGAAAGATCAGGAAGTTCGTATGAAGGCGCAGGGTCTGGCGGCGGAGGCGGGGAGGAAGCTGGTGGGGTGGAGGGAGGCTTTGACCGAAGCAGCAGCAGGGAGCCAATCTGGGTGGGATTTGCAAAATGGGGGCAGCTGGTAAGTAGGCTATCACCCTCTGTCCATATTGAATTATTTTTCCTCCGTCGACCCTGTGCAAACTCCGATAGATTTGGAACGTCTACTTTACTCATTGTTTTACCTTTTAACTTCTGTTGTCAAGCAATACTTATTTAATTCATGACCGTGATTTGAGTTCAAAATCTATCCTAAGATTTCGCAGAAAGTAACTATAGGAGAATTCAATGGTTTAATTAGGCGGAGTACTAGTCTACTTATAAACTTTTCAAGTTCAGCTTCGGGCGAAAAATTGAAATAGCAAATTCACTTGTAAAGCGGCTGTCTGGATTTGCTAGAGTTAAAAGAGGTTAACTTTATACACTAAAAGTAGTTTTTTGTTACTAAACTTTGATGACAATGCATTTCCTAAAATATGCAGAGTGAAAAAAGGCAGAGTAGTCATGGATTAGTGCTCTTGTCTGTTCATTTAATACAGCAAAGAGATTCATTTCCAGCTTGTTGAAGGGTTAGAAGTTGGATAAATTTGCGTAGAATTCTTGCATTGGGTTGTAAGCGATTTACTAACCTAACCGTACTCAGAAAGACAGTAACAGCATGTCAATTGTGGTAAATATAAGGCAAGGATGAAACAGATTTTGTAGTAGCTCGTTACTTTGTATATACTTGTCTCAATTGCATGCTTGGCAGGGATGAATCCAATTTCGTACAGGAAATAGTGAGCCAAATTATCAGCAGGCGTCAAGATGCGCACATGGGTGTTTCCATTTTTCCACATAGGATGGATGATACTAAAGAGTACCTGAATCTGCTGTTAAGTGTTGTCTCGAATGATGTCCTCATCATAGGCCTCTGTGGAATAGACAAGGCACATATTGCAACAGCTGTATATAACCAAAATTACTTGAGATTTGATGCGAGCAGCTTTCTCAAAGATGTTAGTGGAGTTGCAAGACAACCGGATGGATTACTTGCTTTACAGAAACAGTTTCTTGCTGAGATTCTACAGAAGGATGATCTAGAAATAGAGAATGTTAAAGATGGAGCCACTATGATTGAGAAGGAAATGTCGAGCAAAAGGGTTTTCGTAGTCTTGGATAATGTGAACAAGGTGGACCATTTGAATGCACTTGCTAGAAAGCGAAAGTGGTTTGGTCCAGGAAGTAGAATTATCATAACAACTAGAGATGATGAGTTGCTAAATGTACTTGAAGTGGATCAGGTTTATGGGGCTCAAGGCATACAAGTGAGCTTTCTTCTGCCTTAAGTGTCTGAACTGCTTGATTGTAGTCTTGCTATCTAACTTTGTTATTGTCAGATAATAGAGGAGAAGTGTAAGGAGAACCTTCAGATGATTGAAGATCTCCTCGGTTTAATGCACAAGTCCCACATTGAGGTACACGATATACACACCTAGTTTAGATTGTTCCTTTGTTTCAGAAGATGGTAATCCAACCGATTTGCTTTTCAAATGCAGGCCGATAAAAGAGTCGAGTCCCTTATTGATCAGATAGAAACCGAGAGGAGGAAGAACGCCACTCTGTCGGTAAAGCTCTCATTTTTGCACTTAAGCCCGTATTGGGTTTACGGCCTCTAAAAATTGGCATTGGTTAAGCACAAATAAATGGAATGGGGCTGTTCAAACACAAAAAATCAGGAGTCAAATTCTTTCAAGAATTGCGTTGGGGCCTTAAAA
Source organism: Escallonia rubra (assembly GCA_033065855.1). Taxonomy (NCBI): domain Eukaryota; kingdom Viridiplantae; phylum Streptophyta; class Magnoliopsida; order Escalloniales; family Escalloniaceae; genus Escallonia; species Escallonia rubra. Next base: position 212,771 of record JAVXUO010003224.1, on the reverse strand, counting down.
CGGCATTTGAAGCCCTCACATGCAATGCCGAACTGGTTCTTTAGATGGGGCACGAGTATAAGGTTATCTTAATAGATGTAAAATTTGTACAGACACATTCTACAGCTATCTTGCCACCAAGTCCAAATCAGGTTTGTCCTTTAGAAGCGCTGGTCTCGTCATCAAATGTTGATACAACTAGAGATCCGTACTTGCTAGATGGATTTCACTTAGATGATGAATATGGAGCTCAAGGCATGCAGGTTAGTTTGCACTTCGTCAATTAGTCGAAACAACCTTTAGTCTTGCTCCAATAAATTTGTGAAATGCAGGCCATCAAGCATCACTTAAAGCAGAACCATCTACTGGTGGAAGGTCTCACTGAGATAATGAGGTCCCAGAACTTGGTACACAACTTAGAGAGCTGCTTCTTAAAGAATTCTGCTTACAAATAAAGTTTAACTATTACCTATGTACTGCAGACTCAAGATACAGTGAGATTCCTTTTGGCTGAGACTGATGCAGCGTCGAGGAAGAACAACAATCAGGTATGGTCTTCATTATGTAGTGGACTGGCTGGAAAGTATGAGATGTGCTTGATTGAGTGCTGTGTTTAACACGAAAAAAGTCCAATGCAGAGTTTAACAGTTAATCCACTCATCACAACGAAGGAAGCCAAAATGAGTTCGGGGGAGGTCCAAGGTGGTGCTGGACACGGGGAAATGCTCAATATTGAGCTTGAGATGGAGATCATAAATGGCGATGGTGCTCTTTATGACGAGGAAGTTTTGACCAAGCGTTTAGAATCAAATATAAGGCATCTGGCATGTCAAGAATAAGATGAGTAGCAGAATGGCCCTCACTATCATGGACGCAAAGACAAATGCATCGTGATATACAGGCAAGGGAGTTGATGTAAACAAGTGCATTAGACTACTTCATGATATGTTATAAGTTGATGGTTTCAGCCTTTCAGGGTAGTATCTGCTTTTTCCTGCATCCAACCAGCCGTTCCCACCCAGTGTTCTGTTTTTTAAAGCAGGGGGAGAATGTCATGCTCATGACTGGGCGACTGGAACCATCTCGAGTTTGGATGATGCATATATTGGGTCCTAGCGTTATTTTAGCAGTTGAAAAGTTGTATAGGAGGCAAGAGAAAATCTGAGTTTTCTCTATTAACTGGCAAAACCTCGAACGCTGCAGATTCTGCAGAATGGTGGAGAGGCGCTTATACTTGACTGATTTTGCTTCAACTAGACAGAGCATTTTGCAAACCAACATTAAAGTTAGTTTTCATGATGAGATATAGCTCTTGAATGCATCTTTTTACTTTGTAGACCCTTTGCTGACTACCTGCAACAAAGTCAAAGCACTGAATTTAAACTGAAATGGCCGGTAATAGATCAAGAGAAAAGGGAACTCAACTAGAGAATCATTTATGTTCCAGTGACAGATGACCTGAACGTAAAATTTCACTGAACTAAATAACTTTAGCCTAACATTCAAGAAACACTAAGGGTAGGTTTGACACTCTTTTTTTCCTCTTTTTTTTTCATTTTTTAAAAACTAAAAAAAAAAAAAAACGTTTGTTAACCATTTTTTTTTTAGTTTTTAAAAACAGTTTTTAAACTGAAGAGTAAAAAAAAAAACTCCAGAAACTGGTTTTTTTTTTCACTTTTGGTTTTTTTTTCTTAGACCACCACCACCACCCTCCCACTGCCGGCAGCCACCTCAGGCAACCACCACCGGCCGCCGGCTACCACCGCCGGAGACTGCCGGCCGCCGGCGACCACTGCCGGAGACTACCGGCAGCCACCTCCGGCCGCCGGTGACCACCGCCGGAGACTGTCGGCTGCCACCTCCGGCCGCCGGAGACTGCCGGCAGCCACCTCCGGCCGCCAGCCACCACCACCACCATCGGCCACCACCGCTACACCCCACCACCGCCACCGCAAACCACCAAAAAAAAAAGGTCAAAATAAAAAGGGTTACCAAACACCAAAAAAAAAACTCAAAAAAAAAAAGGGTTATCAAACACCCACTTGTTTTTATAAAAAAAAAATTTAAGCTGCTTTTTAAAAAACTGCTCTTTAAAAACTGAAAACCAAAAAAAAAAATTTGTCAAACGAACCCTAAGCATGGGGTGGCCTATCGAAATGGAACTGTCGTCGTATGGACTTAGGGCCAATTTGACAAAAAAAATTTGCTCTTTTTTTTCAGTTTTTAAAAACTGAAAAAAAAAGGAGCGTTTGGTAACCATTTTTTTTTCAATTTTAAAAACCAGTTTTTAAATTGAAGAGTAAAAAACAAACTCCAGAAACTGGTTTTTTTTTTCACTTTTGGTTTTTTTTTCTTAGACCACCACCCTCCCACCACCGGCCGCCGGCGACCACCGCCGAAGACTGCCGGTAGCCACCTCCGGCCGTAGACGGCCACCTCCGGCCGTCGACGACCACCTCCGGCCGCCGGCGACCACTGCCGGAGACTACCGGCAGCCACCTCCGGTCGCCGGAGACTACCGGCAGCCACCTCCGGTCGCCAGTGACCACCGCCGGCGACCACCGGCAGCCACCTCCGGCCGCCGGCGACCACCGCCGCCGGCCACCACCACCACCGCTACACCCCACCACCGCCACTGCAAACCACAAAAAAAAAAAAGTCAAAATAAAAAGGGTTACCAAACACCAAAAAAAAAAACTCAAAAAAAAAGGGGTTATCAAACACCCACTTGTTTTTATAAAAAAAAAAATTTAAGCTGCTCTTTAAAAACTGAAAACCAAAAAAAAAAATTTATCAAACGAACCCTTAGTGTAGAGTGTGGAGTATGGTTGACTGGTCATAACTGTCGATGGGTCCGTGACTGTGAGTGAGAGACCGTGTGAGAGATAGATAGAGAAGGGCGATGGAAAGAAGTCGAAGAAGTGACAAAAGGCCCTAAAGCTAAAATGGCTAAGTGGGTGGGCTGAAATAAAATGTAACAAAAATATATTTTCACTAAATGTCTGGATAAACCAAGTTAACTCGTACCGGACGTAGATCGAGTAGGGATTTACAAGTTGGTTCTGTTACAAGCTAAAAATGGGCGGGTCTCTATTTTTCAGTGCCAATACCCATTTTTTGCAGCGAGTTGGGTCAACTGACATGTACGAGCATTTCTTGGCCAAGTATCCTTGTCATTCTTAGCAACGAATCATTCTAATAGTCTTGATTCGGAATTACGACGACCTAAGTTGACATGTCAATTACAAAATTCCGACTTATCACGGCTCTTGGTCATTGAAGCACTAAATATGTTAAAAGGCAAATTTCTACGTCCTATTTTCCTTCTCCGATTCGTAGAATGTCTCCCGGTCTAGGATACGTCATAAATAGCAACTCCACACCACTCAACTCTTTTTGACCTGATTTAGATAGGAATTAATAAATCTCTTAGTATGATAAAGCGAGACTACTAGTTGAATTAGCCGATAATTCACTCAACCTTCTTTCTCGTACCATAACAAAAGTTCAGTTTCTAATTTTAGCAACTTCGATACCACGTAGTTCCAAAAGGAAGTGAAGAGGTGCAGTCAATCCTTACGTTAATAATTAAGCATCTATTTTCAGGACGTATTTGTCGTTTTATACTCTTTCTTTAAGTTAAAAAGTACAATAACTACAAAACATAAATCTTTTAGTGACAAGTAAGAGCGTGAAAAAGTTTAAAATGGTATTCCCGATCAACAAACGTCTAAAAGTTTTAATAGATTCTATTTTAGTGAAATTGGAACCTTTAGCAGGCTTTAGCTATGCGGAGGGACCGATCCAATGTTCCCTCCCATTCAACACGGTTGACATTATTATGAGGGTGGGTTCATGTGTCGGCCACCGGTTGAAATGGCATTTTCATGTCACATGCCACTCAGTCAATGGAAGTTGGTATCATGATATTCTTTGGCTTTCAAATGAAAGTTTCATTTATTTATTCTTAAATGAAAATTACAAACCCCAAATTATATGGCACAAAGACTTTCGTTGGAGTTTATGAGAATAAAAAAGGGTGTAGGTAGAGTAGTTAGGCTTATTTATGTCATATGCTTTACTTTCGAGCGTGGCCCAACGATTACGTATGAAACTTCTAACTATCCTTCAAACCAACCGATAGGAGGAGGGGTGAGAAAAGCGCAATTGTTTCGGTTTTTGTGAGACTCAAACCTGTATTAGCAGGTTCAAGAGGTATTTTTCCAATCACTGAAACTAACTCGCTGCTCAACTTTTAAACTATTTAGTAAAGGCAAATATTATTTTTACCTTATAATATCGTACTCCATCTTTGTATTTATCATTGAAAGAGTAGTAACTGACATTAAAGTCTTATTATAAGCACAAGTAATTATCAATACATGAAAAGTGACATTTCTTTTAGTAAATAACTTAAGATTACAACGACTTTACTTCAGAGAAAGAAAAGGAGATAGAAGCGAGTTGTTTTTTTTTTAATATAAAACCATGAAAATATTGACTGAATTGATTAGAATATAGTAACGTGACTCTTCTCCGTATTAAAGCGAGAGAATATGCAAGTGGCTCAAAAAGGGCCATGACTTTTAAGTTGTAATATAATATAATACTAGTCACATGCTCCACTAAGATTTAAAATTATTTCTAGACATTAGAGTAAGAAAGGCATGACTCTCAACAACAATAAACAATAAATTGGTACGGTGATTATTGGTTTCGTGCCTTCGATCTGAGAACATTTTATTGTTAGCGACACATGATTTTCTAACAAGCATTGAAATTTGTGCACTGTCATGACTTTTTTCCCTTAGCTACGTTCTCGCTCACAAAATTCGTGCAACACCATTGTTACTCTTTCATGTGGTTTAGGGTTTAGGGTTTATTATATAACTATAGGTGATGAATTTTGTGCTGCTCTTAATTGAGCTACTTAAGATTAGGTACCTTTGCCGACAACTGTAATTTCACTCTTGATACTTATAAAGATATACTTGAGGCACTATGGGTTATGTTTACTGCTAGCACTATTTCTTAATGATAGCACACCATTTCTTAATGATAACCCCTTTTTTTTTTTTTTTTTTTTTTTATCATTTTTTCGTTCCTTTCTCATGTTTTTGAAATTTTCTTTTTTTTTTTTGTTTGGCTACCATTATCAAATTCTGTTATAAAATACCAAATTCAAGTACAATTTATCAACTCATTTTAACTACTACTGCAATTCGCAGCACTAGTTTTGACTTATAGATCTGTGAAATATGGTATTCAAACAGCATAAAAGAGTTTTCACATAAAATTGGAATCCAAAAAAGTTAAAACATGTTTTTCATGATCAGTTTTCTAAAAAAACATCTTTTCATATTCTTAAAAATGAAAAAAAGCCAAAGTTAAAGCAAAGCTAAGATGTTTACTGAACAGAGAAACTTCTTTAATAGTCTAACTTTATGCTCGTCATTCAATGGAGCGAATATTGCGTGGTCTTACTGGTCCTGTCTTTTTTAGAACCATCAGGTCAAGGTCAAGGAGAGCTCATATTATGAAAGAATGGGGAGTTAAGGAAACCATAAGATTATGATATTATGGTAAATTTTCACTTAACTTTTAGGATAAATTAAAGATTGTGGTTTGATAAAGTGGACACCCATATCTAAAGTATAAAAAAAAAATGTATTAAGTTCCCCCAACATTAGGTTATGCGACACTAATTAAAGGTTTTGACTGACGTGACCATTTCTTATTTAAAAAAAATGTCAATAGTGCCTTTAAGTCGTTAAGTACATATAACTTTAGGTAAACGGGTTATAATCTTAAGGATGCCATCTTCCCTTCCCATCTTCCTTTCAATTTCTTCATGTCTTCTACAGATACTCAAAGACACGGATCTGCAGATACACAAGCACAATCACGCGCACACCCCATGCCCCCACACAAACACATTGCATTTGTGTTTTGGTGCGTGCCTACGTGAGTATGTGCGTGTATGTGCACAAATCAGTGTGTGCGCGCGCGCACGGGCGCGCACAAATCTATGTATGTCTGTCGGTATGCTTGTGTGTGCAGATTTGTGTCTGTGTGAGCGTGCAGATTTGGTGAATTTTTCGTTGATGAGCTCGCAGATTTTTGGTGAAATTTTGGTTGGATCTTTGGAGGATTTGGTTGGTGGGGTTGCGGTGGCTTGGTGGATATAGTTGGTGGTGTTGCAGTAGTGCCGCATGCTGTGGTGGTTGGAGTTGAAGGGGGTATATTTAAGAGAGATGAGAAAGAGAGAAAAAAAGACCGGAGGGAACTACATCTCCTCAAAAAAAAAATAAAAAAAAATACATCATCTTTCCGTCTCATTAACGGATACAAGTAAAAGGGCAATTATTTGTTTTCATAAAAATTTAACCCCACCACAATTTCGTCTCATTAACCGGTGAGTGAGAGGGCAATCATAACTTTTGAGAGGACAATTATATGTTTTCATAAAAAATTTAACACCTCTCCCATTTCATCTTATCAACTAACACAAGTGTTACGACGGCAAAACATAATCACCGACAGACTATAATTTGTTTCTAAAATCAAGAAGATGTACCTAACATTACCCAACATGGTCCTAATTAATTTGTATATGGCCAAAAAGTACAATCTCGCCCTAAACATTTGAGGACTTTTCATCCTTGCATTGACATCCACTGTGATGGTATGGTGGGGGCACTAACGTCTGAACAGGCAGACCGAAGGAAGAAAAAAGAAACGCCATTCTTCCAACAGATAGTACTGAACTAGGCAACAAACAATGGCTTCCTCCTCATCTCCTTCGTTACCACCCTCCACCTACGGCCACCATGTTTACATCAGTTTCAGGCGGGACGACGAGAGCCGGTACGTGACGGACATGATCGACAGGTCGCTGGACATCCGCGGGGTGCACACCTTCCGCGATACGGACCACCTCGTGACCAGCCAAACCGGAACAAACATCCAAAAAGAGCTACGAGAAGGCATGCAGGACTCCACTATTACGGTTGTAATGCTGTCCAAAGGGTACCTGGCTTCGAGTTGGTGCCTGGAAGAGCTGGTCAGGATACTGGATTGCAGGGAAAGGAAGGGGATGGTGGTTCTGCCCATCTTCTACGGGGTTGATCCGTCTGATATAAGGAAGGCCAAGGGGTATGCTGCAGAGGAGTTGAGGAAGCAGAAGGTGGGGGGTCTGTGGTGGAGGAGGTGGAAGAATGCTCTTGAAGTTGTTGGTGGCTTGTGTGGCTGGGATCATCGCAATCACAACCGGTAAATTTTTTACATCATTGTTCTTCCCTTCGCTCCATGGATTTCTTTCCACCACCTACGAATTTGTAAGATGTGAACATCGGCCTTGAACTCAAGCACTTGATTAAGCAATAAGATAGGTCAGCGACCCCCGTGTACTAAATTTATCATAGGAATTTGCCAGATAAAAAGAATCCAATGAAATGGAGGAATTTATATGGTTATCAAGGTATCCTCATTGGCAGTAAAGACCCCTAAATAATATGCTGTTTTACATGTCTAAATTTGCACCTCTCGTGTTAATTGACGGCTCATTTGTCACTAAAAGATGTGTGTTTGCAAAAACGCTTGGAAATTAGGAGTACATGACTGGAAATTTCTTAAAGGCTTGGAACGTCATAATTTAGAGAAGAAAAGAACTACGTGAAGAAAACCAGAGTCCATACAAGCGTTTTTGAGCAGTGAGTTGCGTGTATTCTTCAATTGTTCTTTCAATACCAAATGAATGATCATCGCATTTCCTTAGGTTATGAGTTTTGACCCTTTAAAGGCTCATCTTTTGAATACGGTACAATGTCGCGCTGAATGATTTTTATGCTTGATATTTGATGGTGAAAGTGAATCACTTCCAGGATTGAATCCTTGCTGGTTGGTAAAGTAGTTGAAGATATCGTGTTCAAACGAGTTCCGACGAATCTCATCTCCATCTATCCCCTTGGATATGATACATGTGATGTGTACCTGAAACTCTTCTTGCAAATGGGATTGGGTGATGTCCTCATGGTTGGTATATGTGGGCAGAGCAAAATGGGAAAGACAGCCATTGCCAGAGCTGTTTATGAGCAAATCTGTTGCACTTTTGATGGAAGCAGCTTCCTCACTAACGTTGGCAAAAAATCAAAGCAACCAAATGGCTTAGTTGAGCTACAAGAACAGCTTCTTTCTGATATACTGTCAGAAGGGACTACATGCATAGCAAATTTTACTAGAGGAAAGGACATGATTCGAGAAAAATTGAGCTTCAAAAGGGTATTGATTGTTCTCGACGATGTGGATGATTTTGAGCAATTGTTTGCACTGGTTGGAAACCGCTATTGGTTTGGTTCGGGAAGTAAAATCATCATAACAACTCGACATGTTGAACTGCTCAATGTGCTTGGAGTGGATCAGATTTTCATGGCTCAAGGCCTTCCTCTAAGTCCCAGTATGCAGGTACGTTTGATTTCAAGAAAACCATGTATAGGTTGCCACTTTTTGTCTTCTTTCCAAACACTTCTATAGAATATAGAGCAGGATTCCAACGTGCATCAAAGCCTGAGGAAGGCTTGTGGTCTGGATTTGACAATGGGGATATAGCCTCGACTTCAAATCGTACAAATCTCATCGGGTGCAGCCACAAGAACAATTCTAACCCAAATGTAGGCACAAGAAGTTGCATATTCTCCCCCTTTTAGTCGTTGGTTTTGTACGATTAGTACGAGAAGCTATCTATCCAAGTCCATTCCAAAAGAACCATCCGAACCAACTCTCATTTCATGCCCCGCCACATCTAGATCGAAGTTGATTGAATATCTTCACGTACACTACAGGTAAGCTGGGAGCAGCTTCAGCAAACTCGACGCATAATTGTTGGACTCGGGGAGTACATCGAGAGCTTTCAACGTTCGGTATACCACTAACAGAACCTTAAATTTTTGCGCCTTAGATATATCCCATCTACCTAAAGTATCTTGCTCATCCTTTTATTGCAGACCAATGCCTATGTGAAGTACCTTGAACGTTGTTTGATTAAAGAGCGTCAGAGGAATGCCATTCAGGTAATCTTTGTAGTCCTTTTTCCGAGGAAAAGGATTCAGGAGTTCCAAAAGATGTTTAGATCTCATCTTCCTCGTTTCCATGCAGGCGAAAAGGCAAATCTCGGCCCCGCAATGACCTCCAGCAACGAGCATCTAGTGAGCCTTAGAAGTTCTTTGCGACTACCATTCAGCGACAAAGGCGTTTCTTTCATTGCAAATTCATTTCTAGTCGGCAATGAAAGAGTAGAGTGAGGACCCGAACATACAATTATCCGTATGGGATAGGGATCATTTGCAGATGAATTTTGTAAGACGCAGCATAGAAACTGCTAAATTTTACACAAATCATAAGATTGTTTGTCCAAGCACACTGTTGTTAATTCACTTGTACCTGTATATTGATCTTCTTCATCCGCTTTTACACCCACCTCCAAGTTTTTATGTTTGCTTTTTGAAGATTATTTGTTGCTAAAGTTAAATAATATGGTACAACTTCTTGTCACGCTCTTTTTTGAGGATGCCCGGGAACGACTCCTAGGAGTGCGTATGAGAGAATCATGTTCCAGAGAGTCTACGAGATACTGTTTGTTAGAAAAATTGTACAACAAAATACACGTATGTTACAGCAGCCTGACACTTTGCCGTACCAGGACATGGTGGTGGTGGAGGGATGTTCATCACCATTGGTCTTTACATGAGCAGCGACCATTTGAAAAACAGTGAAAACCAGACGTATCTCTGACATGAATTTCCCTCTTTGTAACAACCGAAACATACTTGAAGAAGGTATGGCAGTCTCCACAGAGAACGATGTTCTTCACAACACGAACGGGCTTCCCTGGCCTGGTCATAAGGAGCCCATACGTAACAGCTAGTTTCGCACTGTGGTAGAACAAAAACTCAGTCTTCTGATGCTCCTCTACTTCATGAAGCACAAAGCTCGTATCTGGTACATATCCAGCTCTTATGCATTCCAAGACTAATATTTGCAGACCACTATATATATCTTTGGACCGTGAATGTGATTTGTCCCTTGCGTAGAAAGAATGGATCTTGTTTTGGTGAATGATCCAGCTTCTAACTGGACGTTTTTGAAACCCATGCTCCCTCATCTCACCCCTAATCATATCAGAGCAATGCCATCTACCAGATGCAGAGTACAGATTTGACACGAGTACATACGTTGAAGGATTCTGTGGCTCCATAGCAAGTATCTGCTTTGCAGCTCGTTTTCCAACTGCTGTGTTGAAGTGGACTCTACAACTATCAAGCAAAGCGCGCCAAACAGAAGCTTCTGGCTCGCGAGGCATCATACAGATTTCTTGTTCCGCTTCCTCAAGCAGGCCCCAATGACCTAAAACACCAACCAACGAGGCATAATGCTCTGAAGCAGGCTCAATGTTATATGTGCTTTTGATTGACCGGAAAAATCTACGGCAATGATCAACTAAATTTGATTTTGTACATCTATAGGCGGAGATTATTAAGAGTATGGTTACTGAATCCGGCTGTACATCTGCCGCGACCATCTGCATCCATAAAGCCAAAGTCTTGTCACCTTGCCTATGAAGGATATGGCCAGCCATTAAACCATTCCAAGAAACTACGTCATGCGTTGGCATATTATTGAAAACCTTGATGCCATCTTCTAGGTTGCCACACTTGCAGTAGCTGCTAATTGTGGCATTTCCCACCCCTATATCAGACATAAAACCCGACTTCAGAGAGTGGCAGTGAATCTGCTCTCCGATCACACGGAACCCTAACATGCCACAGACACCAAGTACCGCAGCTGATGCAACTTCGTCAACGGTCATGGTTCCTTCTGCTTGTCCAAGGCAGAACAAAGAAATCGCCTCCTCTGGCTGCCCATGTCGAGCATACCCACATATCATCGAGGTCCATATTATTGAGTTATTCTGGTCCAATGGCCAGCGGTGGAACATTTTCTCTGCATCAGCCATCCTTCCACACCTCGTGCACATATCAAGCAAAGCTGTTTCGATGCAATCATTTGAACCGAAACCAAACTTAAGAACAAACCCGTGTATTTGCTCACTTGTCTTCGTTTCCATGAGCAACCCACAAGCATTAACAACACTAGTCAACGTGAAATCACTTAATTCTATGCCCTCCTCCACCATCCTGCAAAACAAACCCAGAGCCCTTGATGCTTCGCCATTTTGACAATATCCTGCTAAGAGAGCATTATAGGAAACACAATTTTTCACTGGCATCCTATAAAGAAGCTCCACCGCTGACTCAACAAGTCCAAATTTCATATACGTCGTAACCATTTCTGTCCAGGTAATGACATCTTTTACAGGCATCCTCTCGAAAAGAACCACCGCATCCTTTACACTCCCACACTTCCTATAAAACCCAATAAGCGCATTATTCACGCTCAAGTTGGTTTTGAACCCACTTCTTAGCGCGTGGGCATGAAGTTCACGACCTGCCATCAAAGCAAAACAGCCTGCAGAGGCAACCAAAAGGATCGAGAGAGTAAAATAGTCTACTCTAAAATTATCAGTTTGCAACATGTCATGAAACAGTACCAACGCTCTTTCATACATCAGCTCCTTCACCAAACACGAAGCCACTGTATTCCACGATGCGATGTCCCTCTGAGGCATTTTATCAAACAACTTGAGCACAAGACTCAAACAACCACACTTCCCATAGAACCCCATGAGCACATTCGAAACATAAGTGCAACCCAAATAACCCGTTTTGATGGCCAAGGCATGAACTTGAAAACCCAACTCAAAATCCGAAACTCGCATACACGCAGTCAAAATAGCAACAAAAGTATACTCATTAGGCTCAATACGTGACTCCCTCATTTCGAAAAAAAGCCCCACAGCCTCATCCTCACGGGCCAACTTCGCAAAGCCCGATATCAAAGCAGTGTAGGATACCACGTCCCGGCGAGACATTTCATCAAACACCTTGCGTGCATAACTCGGCCGACCCAACTTGAGGTAAGCTACAATAAGGGAGTTGGACAGGTGGGTGTCCTCTAGATGCTTGAGAATTGCAGCGTGCACGGCCATGGCGAGTTCGACGTCGGCGTAATGGACGGACAAGTGAAGCAAACTGAAAAAATCGCTAGAGGGTGAAATTGGGCCAAGGTTGTTTGGTGAAGGGGGATTGGTTCGAGGGAGAAGGGTGGGGTGGGAGGGTAGTTTGGAAAGAGGGGGATGTGGGGTTTGAGTGAGCTTGGGATTATGGGGAAAGAGAGGGGTTTTGCAGAGGGGAAATGAAGGGATTGGAGGAATTGGTGATTTTGGAGGGTCTGGAGAGAGAGGAGATAGGAAAGCGTGGGTGATTTTGGTAGTGGTGGAAGGTGGGAAGATAATGGCAGCCATGGAAGAGAGAGGCGCCAACCATACTCACTTGAAGGCCTGCAACTCCGTTGCTACAAGTAGGCTGTAAATGAACAGAGTTGTTCACGAACAGCTCATTGTTCGTTCTCTTTGAAACTCGTTCATGTTCGTTCATATAATAGGTGAACCGAACACGGATACATTTTCGGAGCTCGTTTATTAAACGAGTCGAGTTTGAACATAATGATGTTTGTTTATTAATGTTCGCGAACAATAGGGCTCGTTTAATAATGAGCCGAACACGAGCCGAGCTTTATAACGAACATCGGTTCATATACAATTTGTACTATATGTTAAGACCTACACAAAAATATCTCTGCATTGGGAAGTGTATAGGGACGTGGAAGCATGAGGTCCAAATACTTCCCATCTCCAGATGTGGGTTTTCTCATCTCATCAGAGAGACTCCACAGTTCACACCCCTGCCCCCTCTCTCATCACACCCGTACAGCCGTGCCCCCTCTCTCATCACTCATCAGACATCAATATACAAGTAGTCGTCGATCATCACACAGGCACACAACCGAGGAGACCACACCCCACGCCGTCGGCTAGACACCGCCCACGCCGCCTCCTTCTCTCAGATACTCAAACAGTCAAACATCATCTGCCCCTCCCCTCACTCTCACACACAGATCGCGTTACCTGTTTTCACTGTCGGCGTTTGCCTGTCGCCGGATTCAACCTCCGTCGCCTGATTTAAGCTACAAAGCCGCAAAGCCATGTCTCCGAGCTGCAAATCTGCAAAGCCAGGGGCGTGAAGAGCATCAACCCGTTGTATATGTCTTCATCACCGATCGATAGAGATCTTTTTTTACTGTGTTTTTATTTCACATCCCTCATTGTATCTTCTACATGTGTACTTGAATTTTCGTATTTCTCTTTCGTTAACAGATTCTTGTTTATGATTGCTTGAACGATTTGAGATTTTGAGTAAATTAGGGATTCGATTGAGGTTGAACACGAACTCGAGCCGAGTTTCCGAACTCGAGTTCAGCTCGTATTGTTAAACGAGTTGAACGAGCCGAGCCCGAGTTTCACCGTTATGAACTCGAGCCGAGTTCGAACATGGATGTTTTGACTCTTAACGAACTCGAGCCAAGCTCAAACATGCCAAAATATAAACGAACCGAGTTCGAACACACCCATGTTCGGCTCGAACTCGGTTCGTATACAGCCCTAGCTACAAGCTTACAACACTGGCAATATTTTTCTTGTGGCTAAAAGTATTGACGTATGTTGCCAAAGATCATCCACGAAGTCTAGGACGGGCATTATTCCGAGTTGTCAATGGGCCGGGCTTGGGCCGGCCCAGCCCGGCCCATCGGTCTTGCTGTGAAACCGGGCCAGTGGGGCTGCAATCCAGGCCGGGCCTGCCGAAGGGAAATCTGGGCCCAGTCCAGGCCCTGGCCCTAGGCCCAATATCTAGGGCCGGGCCCAGGCCTTTTTTTTTCTTGTTATTCAATTTTAAATTTCATCTCTATGCATGTCCAATATTCACAATTTAACGAACATAATCTTTATCCTTTTATTTCATTATAAGTAATATACATATATATGTATGTATGTATATACATATTTATTTGTTAGCCGTTATATTTTTTATTATATGTTAAACATTTTCATACTCTTCTTGGTGAGCTTTATTAATAAAATCTTAACACATAACAATTATTACTATTTGAGAGAGAACTAGTGTGAATTTATAGATTTTGGAAACTTCACAAAAGACCAAAATACCCTTAAAAACTATCCGTTTATAGTTGTTGGGGAGGGTAAGAGTGTAAAAACCCTTAAAAGAGTTGAAAAAATTAAGTTAGACCAAAATACCCCCTAATTTTCAATTTTAAATTTCATCTTTAGGCATGTCTAATTTTAAAAATTTGACAGATATAATTTTTATCTTTTTATTTCATTATATGTGATATTCATATATATATATATATATATATATATATATATGTATATATAGATATATATATATGTATGTATAGATATATTTATTTGTCTCTCATTTTATTTTTTGATATATGTTAAATCTTTTCTTACTCTTCTTGGTGATCTTTATGACTTTATTAATAAAATCTGAACACATAACAATTATTACTATTTAAGAGAGACTGTTTCTACTATTTGATATTTTACTTCAAACTAATTGGCCGAAAACCCAGGATTGATACATGTTAATTCCCGAGACGATCTTAAGTAATAAGTATAGAAAAATAAATGTGTTCATAGGTCATCTTCCTTTTATCCGGACTTGGAACCAGTTGTTCGTAAACAAATAGACGAAGTTACCTATTTTTTTATATATACGAAAAAATATATATCTTGCTTGTAAAAATTTATTTTATATATATGGAAAAAAGTATATTTTGTGAAAAAATTTATTCTTAAAACTCTAACAATCAAAATAAGAATGCATGTATATACCTCAAAACATGTCTATCCAAAATATCAGCAATCAAAGATCAAGAAATCTGCAACGTCAACCAAAAGGATCAAAAGAGGAAAATAAAAACAAATTACCTAATCATCCGGAAGTACTTCAATATCCGAGTCACTGCTCTTCCTATCATCAATCGGTTTATCTTGCTCGCGGTATTTCGCATCAAGATAATCCTTCCAACATACACATAGCTCGAGCGACTCGGGGTTAAGACGACTCCTCCTGTCATCCAAAACCCTCCCGCTGGCTGAAAATGCCGACTCTGAAGCAACCGTGGAGGCTTGCACTGGCAGTACATCCCGTGCAATTTGGGATAAAGTTTTATACATGTTTTGATTTTGTTTCCAAAAATTTAACAAATTAAAATTAACATGTTCTTGCCTTGATAAATCAGAATAATGATCAGTATTTGCATATACACCAATCTCATTAAAAGAGGAAAAAGTATTCGAACCTGCCGAATTAGAAGTACCTTCACCTGGTAGTTGTCTTGCTACTAGATGTTCAAAGCCCTGAAGGTATGGCGCATAATACCTCTCAACAGTGGATGATGATGTAGCTCGCCCGCGCACGTCAGCAGAATTACGATAGAGGTTGAACAAGTCCTCAAACCTCTTGCTCACTTTTGCTGTGAGTGCGGTTGTCTCCTCTGTTGTGTAGCACATTAATTTCGATATCTCTTGTATCGAGGCGTTCACGCCATGCAACTTTAACCTAGGATCTAAACAAGTAGCCACAACAAAAATAACATGCAATTTCTTCCAATATTTATTAAATTTTTTATCCATCTCTTTTACTATTTGTTGAAAGGGTCCTATATATCTCCATTTTGTTAACATTGTAGCCATCTTGAGAATTTCTATTACAGCGAGAGGAGAGGTGGGATAGTACGTACCAGACAATAAATTCGTAGACGTGTAGAATACCTGTAAAAAATCAGCTAGGTATGTGGCCATCTGCCATTCCTCTTGAGTTGGCAAGCCGGCTGGGAACTGGGTTAGTAGAAAATGCGTATAGACTTCTCGGTATGCCAGAATGTGTAAAAGCATGTGGTATGTAGAGTTTCACCTGTGGACCACATCTGTAACTGCTCTCCTGCGAGGCATATTATATTGAACACACAACGTTTTAAATTGTTGTGTTCTCGGACTCGAGCTATTAACATACGCTGTCATACCCCTCATTTTGAGAAGAATATCTCCTGCAGCAGCTAAACCATCTTGAACAATTAAATTAATAATGTGACAAACACAGCGAACATGAAAGAATTCACCATTAAGTACAGGTTGAAGCGTCTCCTTTAAAGCTGCAACAGCAGCTTTATTATTAGAAGCATTATCAAAACTAACACTCATAATCTTATCCTTTATTTTAAATGTGGTACATGCTTTTAATATAAGAATAGCAATGTTCATTCCATCGTGCGGAAAAGGAAAGTGCTCGAAAGCGATGATTCTCTTGTGCATAACCCAATCTGCATCAATCCAATGAGCGGTCACACAAGAATAACTAACAAAAGTATAAGGAGATTGCCAAATATCAGAAGTAAGACTAACTTTACCGTCAAATTTATCAAAATAATCGATAAGGCGTGCTTTGGCAGCATTGTACTGTCGGAGTGCATCGGATCTAGTTGTGTTTCTATGAACCTTTTTGTACAAAGGTTGAACGTATGTGTTCATATATCTAG
The DNA here is from genome assembly GCA_033065855.1 of Escallonia rubra. Classification (NCBI taxonomy): domain Eukaryota; kingdom Viridiplantae; phylum Streptophyta; class Magnoliopsida; order Escalloniales; family Escalloniaceae; genus Escallonia; species Escallonia rubra. The sequence goes on along the minus strand of JAVXUO010003224.1, from coordinate 196,217 downwards.
AGTGCTTAGGATTATCGGCAAAAGAAAAGGCTTGTTCATCATGAATAACAAATTCAGCGAGACCGTCTCTTTGCTCTCGCTGATTATAAACAAATAGCTTACCGTCAAAAGATAACTGCGTTTGGGTAGGTTCGACGTGGCCTTGTCGAGGTGCACACTGAGGGTAATGCCTGTTAAGATGTCCATTACCACTACCAGACGAAAATAATTTAGCGCAGTACTTACATCGAGCTTTTCGGATGCCGTCCACCGTAACTACATCGAAATGATTCCAACACTCGGCTTTTTTTTTTTCCCCTTTTGGACTCCTGGCAAGTGACCGTCGGCATTGCTCGGCCCTTTTTCATCATGACCAGGCATAGGGTTGAGATTATGCCACGGAGTAGTAGCTTCGCCAATCGAGCTGCGTCCTTGACTATAATGCGGGGGGTCTTCATCAGGCGTGTATTCAAAATCTGGAATGTTTTGATTGAACTCCCAATTGGCTTGGGTATCTATCATACAGCCTGTACTCATTCGTCCAGGAACGAATGGTTGTGTTGGTGCTTGGATTGGTGTTTGTGATGGTCGTGGCGCTAGCGCTTGTGCTGGTGGTGGTGCTTGCGATGATGATGATGTTTTTCGTGATGACGATGCACGCCTCATTTTCTTCAATAATCCAGCCATATTTCACGCTAAACATTATAAGAGTAAATAAATACACAAGTATAAGAGTAGTAATAAGAAATAACAATTAAAAGAATGAACGAGTAACAAATATTAATCACTGAGGGTAATTCTGATCCAATGTGGAGAGAGTTAGTAATTAAAAAGCAGCTGGTAATAGTAATTAATAAATAAAAATTCACTAATTACTAATTACTAGACAAAAGAATTAGAGAGTAACAAATTAATAAGAGTAGTAGTTAGTAATTAGAATTTAGTAAGACTAGTAATTAATAAACAAGAGTACTAATTAGTAAATACTAGTAGTAATTAGCAAGAGTAGTAATTGGAGAGGAAAATAGTAGCAAAACTTGTAGAAATATAGAATGTTTAGGTAAGAGAGAGTAAGAAGATTGGTGTGAAAAATTAGAGAGAAATGGTGTGAATTTATAGATTTTAAAAACTTCACAAAAGACCAAAATACCCCTACAAACTATCCGTTTATAGTTGTTGGGGAGGGTAAGAGTGTAAAAACCTTTAAAGGAGTTAGAAAAATGAAGTTAGACTAAAATACCCCCCAAACTAGCCGTTATATTGCTGTTGGGGGGGTGAAAGTGGAATTTTAGAAAAGGGGTGGAAGAAAGGGGGGGAAAACCAAAAAATTCAAACCAAGTGGTGGGGCCGAACCGGGCCAGAACCGGGCCGGCTTCGGGCCGGGCCAAACCCGAGCCGTTTCCGGGCCGGGCCGGGCTTTTTCCCAGAATTCTTTGGCCTGGTCCAGGCCTTGGCCCCAAGCCCAAATCTGCTGGGCCGTTACTGTTCACCTGCCAGGCCGGGCCAGAACCTGGCCGGGTCGGGCCAGCCCGCGGGCCGCCCGGCCCTTTTGACAACTCTAATTATTCGGGACAATATCCCCTCCGATAGGTGTTCATACTACTGATATGAAGGTAAAATGACTCTCCCACTCGAGTCAAAATACAGGTGGTTTGTCAAAAAGGTAGGCGCTTGTTCTCATATCTGAAAACCGGAGCGCTGATCCGCCGCATGCTTTGCCAAGAAGTTCGCACAAAAGTTCGTTTCCCGATCCCTGTGGGAAACAATTACCTGCCAAGGACGTTTAAGGAGTGTCTGCAGTCCAACACCAAAGTTTCCATGAGGGGGGTGGGGGGTTTATCATTTGTTAGCAATTCAACAACATATTTATCATTAAAGTCTAGCTCAAAGTTTTTGCATTGTTGGTCCCATGCGAGCATGAGGTCGTCTCTCACCGCCCACCACTCGGCGGTGTGGCTATCGGCGTAGAGTAGGAGCCGCGAACAGCCGACCACCCAATTTCCTTTATAGTCTCTAATGATAGCCGCCGCTCCCCCTAGATGCTGGCTTTGATGAGCACTATCGTCGGTATTGATTTTCAACCAATGCGGAGGAGGAGGTGTCCAACCTATTAAAGCGTGAACACTGGTGTTGGTTTTCTGACTTTGGTTGGTGAAAAAAATATAGTCTTGAGCTTGGGCATTTGCTTTAGTGATTAACACATGGGCTTCAGGGAAAGGTTCCTGTAGAATTGCCATCTTGTTGCGATGCGTCCAGATAAGGGATATGATAAAGGCAAAGGCCACATTCCAGGGAATTTCTAAGATTTGCACAGTTAATTTGGTCCCTATGTTAGCTTTGAGCCAGACGTGAAAAGGTTAGTTGAGGTGGCGACCATTAAGAGCCTCCTGGTTCGCCTGGTTCCATATGTCCTTGACCACGGGACAAGTTCTAAGGCAATGATCAACAGTTTCCTCGCTACCGCAATTATGGGGACATAGATTTGTTTCCAGCCAAAAGAGATTGGAGCGAACAGGAAGAACGTAGTGACAACATTTCCAAATTAAACTTTGGATGGGAGGAGGACAATTTAGTTTCCAAATTCAACGCCAATCACCATGAACAGGTATGGAATGCATTTGCAGGCAATTGTAAGCAGACTTAACAGTGCAAACGCCTTTATCGTAAGGCCAAATAATTGTGTCACTTCTGTTATGGTAAAGGGGGAGGGGAATAGCTGTAATGATCTCAACAATAATTGCAGGTAAAATATCAAATAGCGTATCCTGATCCCATATATTATTTACTATAACATCCTTCACCTTCAGGTTCATACTCCTAAGAGGAAGTGGGCCAATCAAGAGGCCCCTGATAAGGCCGCCCGGGTGCCAATTTTGATCCCAAAAGGAGATACGTTCCCCCGTTCCAACTTTCCACCGGAGTTTTTTTGCGAGTGAGTCTCGCGCAAGTAAGACATGTTTCCAGAAAGGGGAACTCTTAGAAGTAGCTTTAGCGAACCAAATCGAGTCATTTGGATGGTATTTGGACTTAAGAGCTTAAGCTTGTAAAGAATTAGGACTATCCCACAGACGCCACACAAGGTTAACAAACATAGACTCATTAATAGCTTTAACCTTGCGAATACCCAGCCCTCTGTTAGCCTGAGGAATAGTGATTTTGTCCCAATTTAGAGGATGCCATTTTCTATCAGTTTCAGTGTGTCCCCAAAGAAAATTACGGCTAATGGAATCAAGTTTGGCGGCGACAGTACCGGGAAGGACATAAGCCTGTATCGTATAAGTGGGAATAGCGTTAAGGACCGACCTAACAAGGGTAGTTCGCCCTTCTAACGAAAGAGCGTGGATCTTCCAAGTTGCTAGTTTCGAACGGGTTTGTGTAATGAGGTGAGAGAAATAGTCAGTGGTAATCCTGCCATGTGTAAGGGGTACACCAAGATATTTATCAAACAGGTTGGTGGCCGGAATACCCGCATGCTGGCAAATAAAGTTGTGAATGTCACGGGGGGTGTTTTGGGAGAATAGGATTTTAGATTTGTTCAAGTTTATCCTAAGTCCCGACTCAGCACTGAAAGAGTTAAAAATGTTCAGAACATTCCGAAAGTTTTCCTTAGTTGCCCGACCAAAGAGAAGAATGTCGTCCACGAATAAAAGGTGAGAAATGCAAATGCCCCCCGGGCAATTTTGATTGGTTTAATAGTATTCATCTCTTCGCCTTGTTGAAGATGTCTAGAAAGGACATTCATGAAAAGGATGAAAAGATAAGGAGACAACAGGTCCCCCTGCCTAAGACCATAGTGGGGTTGGAAGAAAGTATAAGGTTTGCCGTGCCATAGGATTGCATAATTAACAGAAATCACACAGCTCATGACGAGGCTAATGAAATCATGAGCAAAACCATACTCCTTGAGAGTATTGAAAAGGAAATTCCAGTTCAGGTTATCGTAAGCTTTTTCAAGATCAAGTTTAGCCATGAACAAGCCTCATTTTCCTTTTTCCGTCTTATGGTATGGAGGAGCTCATTTGCGATGATAATGTTATCAGCAGCACGACGCCCTTTAAGAAAGCTAGTCTGGCTCGGGTGAATAATGGTGTCGATTTGATTGCGGAGCCTATTGACCAAAATTCGCGAAATAACTTTATAAGACGTGTACACAAGCTAATAGGTCTAAAGTGAGACACAACCTCAGGGTGCTGACATTTAGGAATAAGAGCGATGTGAGTTTTGTTAAGATACTCTGGAACATGCATTTGGGAGAAGCATATTTGCACAAGATTGATTAAATCTTTACCGAAGATATCCCAAATTTTTTGAAAAACGGCTGGGTGGTAAACATCGGGACCCGGGGCCTTGTCCGGACTCTTATAAAATAAAGCTTGCTTAAGCTCCTCAGGTGAGGGGGTTCTACCAAGATCAGAGAATTTTGGGTCGGGTTAGAAGTTGTTAGGAAGAAACCAGTCCCTATGTTGGCTTGCGACGGGTTGACCCGCATAGAGATGCATAAGGTGGTCATGGAAGAGATGACCGATCTCAAGATCGTCCGAAACCAAGCAATTTTGATTATTTTTTATCATGCAGATATTGTTTTTCCTGCGGCGAATAAGGGTGGATAGATGGAAAAAATGAGTGTTTCGGTCGCCCTCACAAGACCATTGAATTTTTGCTCTGAGCTTCCAAAACTCGTGTTCTTGGGAAAGAATAGAATTGTAGCGGTTCTGCAAGTCCAGTTCTAAATTGTATAAAAACTGGGAGAAGCGGACAACTAAACTTCTTTGGATTCCAGAAATACGGTTAAGGAGAATCTTGTTTTCCCTAAAGATGTCCCCGAAAATAGTTTTTTTCCACACTAACAGATCGTTAGTTAGATTCTCGAGTTTAGTTTCGAAAGAAGAGTGAATTGTGGCATTATAATTCCAGGTTCTGGTTATTGTAGGTTTGAGGCTCGGGTGGTAGAACCAGGCCGTTTCGAAGCGAAAGGTTTGATTTACATTCCCACTTCTGCTAAGGTTTTGGCTAGCAGTTTGGAGAAGGATGGGGTGGTGGTCAGAATGGGTGCGACGCAGGTGGAAAACCTGAGAGTTTGGGTGATTTTGGATCCACGATTGAGAGGCCATGGCTCGGTCGAGCCTTTCATAAATAAGGTCAGACCTATGGAAACGACGATTCGTCCACGTGAACGGTTGCCCATGGTAACCCAGATCAATAAGTTTAGTTTCGTCTATGAACTTTAAGAAGGTTCTCACCATATTTAAATTAAACACTCTACCCCCTTTCTTCTCATTTTGATCAGCAATTTCATTAAGATCCTATATGAGCATCCAAGGTAAACTTTGAGATTTTTGGATATTTAATAAATCGTTCCAAAGCATTTCACGAATAGTTCGAATAGGAGAAGCATATATAGCAGATAACAACCAGGGAGCTGATTTACTTACCTGGACCACAGCGTGGAGGGCCTGTGGCGATTCGTGTACGACGTCTATTTGGATTTTTTTAGAGTGCCAAAGAAGCCAAATACCGCCATGGTAACCATTGCCATCAATGCGGTGATTGCGGTCAAAACCCAGAGTGCCGACGATCCTTTCAGCTTGAACCATATTGATTTTTGTCTCCAACAGGATAAGGGCTTCTGGTTTGTGACGTTGTAGCAGTTCACGAATGTGGAGATTAAAGCGGGTATTCCCCGCTCCATTGCAGTTCCAGGCTATGATATTCATAATAAGAGGGTCTAGAAAAGTTCTGGTTTCATAATTCATGAGTATCGGTTGGGGGCTGAGATTGAATTCGGTCCACCCTGGCCATATGAAAGTCTCCCCTGATTGAGTTCAAATTTTCTGAGCATTCAAGAGATACTACGGACGTCCCCCCTCTGGCACGCCTGAGTACATGGCGGTAACGGCTATTGGGAGGGTGTGGTGGGAGAAGGGTATGTTGGTTAAAGATTCGAGATTTGCGTTCAGGTGTAGGTCGAGATCTCCGAGGGCCAAGTATTTGTTTGTCATATTTGGGCATGGTTGGAGACGCCAAGTGTTGTGAGTGTGGTGTGCAGGGGTTCTGTGTGCGGTGTTTGGTCCGAACCTGCGTCGAGGGGTTCTCAGGAGCGACGGTCGTGTCGGAGCACTGCCTAGTGAGAAACAGGGCATTTGTTGTGGGTTTGTTGTGATGGGTGACAGAGGGGTATGGTGTTGAGATAGGTTGGTTAGAGTGGTTGTCTGAGTGTGAGTTTGTGTCCTTCCTACCGCATGTGTTTGAGGAATGGTCATAGGTAGCTGCTGGGATGTTTGAGAAGTTTGGGTTTGGTTGGGAGTTGAGCAGCTGTTCCTTGGGGTGGTAGCAATCGGGTTTGGTAAGGATAGACTCGGTGAGAGTTTGAACGGCAGTCCCAAAGGTTCCAAGGTCCGGGTATTCAGAGTTTGGTTAATTGGTGTCAGAGGATAATTGAGATTCAATTGCCAGTTTATCCCTCTTTGAGGTTGGGTGTGGATAGGCAAGAGGTTCTGCGGATTTTGAAGGTTCTGGGGTGATTGGGGTGGCTCCGGTGCAGGTGCCCTTATCGGGGTTTTGTTTTGAATGTATCTCATAGTTGGTGTCATCGGGTGGAGTGGGATTGAGAGGAACGCCACCATCGTGTTCAGTGATTGTACTCTTCGGTAGGAGATCACCGGAGTCAGCGGGTTGTTTGGAGTTAGGGATATGGCTGTTTGATTCTGAGAGAGGGCGGGCAGGTTTGGGGCTTGTGAGATGGGTTCTTGGCTGTGACCCGAAAGTGGTGATCGGGTGTTGGGGGGGCTTGTTCTGTTGTGAGGTAGATGGTGGGGTTCCATGATTCTTCAGGTGATTGGCAGATTCTTCCGTTGGGTATATGGTAGCATTTATGGCATTTTGGCTGTTGCTATATAGGTGTTCCAAAATTGTTGTCATGATTGCCGAATGTTGGGGGAGAAGATTTTCTGGGAGCGTAGATAGCTTGAGTGTTGCAGAGGAGTTTGGGGGGTTGAGATGAACCGAATGGCGGAGGTGTTCCAGGTTCTGCGATGTTTCCATGTCGGAAGCTGCTGAGTTTTTTCCAAGTTGGTGGTCTTCCATTGGGTGTACATAGAGGTGGTGCATGTCTCTTTGTATTAAGGGGTCACAGGGTATTTTTTTATTCCCGCACATAGGAAAAGAGTCTTGAGTGTCTGGGTTAGAAACAGAGAAAGGTGTTTTTGGGGAGTTTGAAATGTGGGTCCTCGTGCAAAAGGGAAGGGCGGTGGGAGCAGCTTTAGTATTGGTAATATCAAAGTCAGATGGCGTGTTGGTGGCGTGGCTATGTGGGGCCTGTTTAGCATCAGAGGTCATTGGCATCGTCATGGCTGCACATTCCTTTGTCACCGTGGTTTCACCGGCGTTTTCTTTTGGCCTGATGTTAGGTACATCGCTTTCTCTGTTATTCAATTTCATAGTCTCAGATCTAGATCTGGTGCCTAGTTCCACTATTTGTAAATGGTCAATATGCTTGTGAATCTGCTGGTGTTCCCTCTCCACGATAATCGGCAGTTTCTAACGTTTTTCCTGTTGGATATGTGGGGGTTGAATATTGGTTCTATACGTGGTTCCCGGTTGTCGGTTGCCCGTAGTCGACGAATCTCTAGGACCTTTGCGGCGTCGATGAGTGAGAACCGTCCAAACGCCATATGAGTTATGTTGTTCGATGCTATGTTTCGAAACTGATGTAGAGGCACTTTGTTCTTGCTGGACAGACGTTTTGATTTCTGAGCCTTGAGTGTTTGAAATTGGGAGTTCAATTGGAAGAGTACAGGGCTCCGTGGGCGTGTACTTGGGGCTTGTGCATTGCGTTGGTGAATGTCCGATTCGCTCGCATCGATGGCAGATGTTCGAGATGTTTTTGTATTGCACAGGTTGGAGATGCTTATTTCTCTGTCGAATTATTCCAGAGGTAGTGAATGTAGTCTGATCCACACAGCCATAGGCGATATGGATCGAACATGGGGATTGAAATTTGGGGTCCAAGTTTGAACTGATAAGTAGTTTGTTCCGATAAACCATGGACTGTTCAAGGGCTTTCCTATAATCCTCTTCTGAAGGAAACTTTAGTGTACAGAATCCGTTTGGCAGATCAATCGTTTCGATTTTCCCTTTTGGTCGCCAGATTCCTATTAATCTCGGCATGATGCGCTGTAGCGAAAAATCTGCTCCAACTAGTTTGATGATAAGCGATCTTTTCCACGGTTTTCTAATGCGTGCTTTGAGTTCTTGAGAGAGCTTGATAGTAGGAATCTTATCCGTAGGATTTTCCGAGTAGTTTGTGAGCTCTTCGTCATCCCTTTGAAACTCGTCCTCCATGTCCATGTCATCTCCAGCAGAATTGAGGAGGAAAGTGTCTTTGAAGGAAACAAGATTCTGTGGTGGGTTTTGAGATGTTTGCAACCTATGTGGGTATTGTAATGGGTCTGTGGGTGGTTTTTCGGTGGAGAGTGCCGGTGATTTTGCCGGAAGGGATACCATCATATTATAACGTCAGTGATTCTCAGTAGTATGTTTTAAATAAAATTTCTCCGCTTTTCAAAAATATGAAGGTAAAAATGACCATTGTGTCAAAAAAAACCACCGGCGTTTGATATTCCATGTAAAATACGACAGTTGTGGATCATATCGAACAACAACAGTAAAGTAATATAAAGCGATATCACATTCCAATCTGCAATCTATTCAAGAAAGTCAGAGCACGAAATCAAAAGAATAATAAGGGTCCGATTGGCAAACGGAATTGGAATTGAGAATTGTAATTCAATTCCAATTCCTATGAATGGAATTGGAATTAAGTAGAATTTGTAATTTCATTGATTGGTTAGCTCAAAAAATTAGATTAAGAATTGAAATTATTAAAGTAAAAAATTAAGAAGTAAATATGCAAAACGGGAGTTTCATATTTTTCTTACTAAATCATACCCAACAACACTCCCCCACCCGCATTGCCCCGCCCCAACCCTGTGAACAAAAGAAAAAGAAAAGAAAATACACATACAATGACTTAAGTACAAAATGAATCTTTTTTTTTTAACTAATTCATAAGCAAACTTGAATTTGCAACCTAACAATTATATATTAAAACTTTAATTCTCTGCCAGTACTTGACAACAAAAAAATGTTCTCAAATATAGGAATGTTCTTAGAGTTAACAAAAAGAAGTGGCTCTTAAAAGTGGCAAGTGATTAACAAGTTAGATCTCTACTAGTAAATAAGAAAATTGCTGCGAAAAAACTAGGCTTGAAAACAATTCAAAGTTCATAAGTTCCTTGTTGGCTCCATATCTTAAGTCTTATGAGTGCTGATTTGCATCATTAACCATGGCTTCCTCAAGTGAAATGGAAGGGACATAAGTGACTCAAACTTCCTCGCATTGCCAATCAGCACGTCCTAAGCTTTGAGCAACTCAAGCTGAACCAAATCTGGCACCTCTGTTAACTTCTCATAAATGAAAGTCGCACTTGCAATTGTAGCTTCTGATGCACATACCTTGTCAATGACACTAGCTATTGAAGTAACAGCTATAGCAAATGCATCACTAGTATGACTTCTATTTCTCGATGGTTGTAACTTAGTTGTAGAGGTTGCATTTTAACGATTCGTGTTATCAAGATCTTCACTAGTCTCCTCTACATTGGAATTAGATGACAGCTCATTGTAACCTTTAACACCAGTCTCAACTCCTTCCACTGTTGTTCGATCTTGCCCACATATAGCTGATAAATCTTCCTAATTCTCAAGTACCTTTCTTCTATATGACTTTGCATCGGGATGATCCTACAAAAAGTAAGTAAAGAATAAATAAGTAATGTTCCCATTGTTTAAAAAATAAGAGAGATTAATATGCTTTTTACCTAGATATATGTGTTCCAAGCAGCTTCACTAAAAATGCTAATAGTGATGGTGAGAGTGTACCTATAAGATCCTACTGTGTGAGAACTCTATTTTAGCAGAAGAGGGTCCAAGATGAGATGAAGTTCTAAGTTTACAAACATGAATTATAAGAATGATAATTTTGGCTTGCAGATAAAACGTTAACTCATAAAGTTCAAATTTTGCTTGTTTCTTTCATATGATTGGAAAAAGAGAAATTGAACCATCGCAAGTGAAAATCCTTGATACAGGACACAACTATTTATCTTTGGCTATGCAGGGGACTTTATTGACTTGCCCAACGGTTAAGGACTAAATAGTCCTCTGAAGTTAACCAAAAGCATAACAAACCAGATCATTCAAAAAAATGTAACTTGTGTAGCCATATTTCGTAATGACCGATTTCTGCAATATCGTCTATAATTCTAGAGGATATATAGCAATGTATCAGAATAGAGGAACAGAGAACATGAGAGTTCTCAGTGTTGAAAAGAAGTTTACGTGCCCGTGACGTCAATATATCCTTTGGAATTAGAGACGATATTGCAGAAATCGGTCATTACGAAATACGATATTGCAGAAATCTGTCACGTCACTGACGTGACTTGACACACCATCAGAGCAATTGCCGTAGTAGAGAGTGTTGTTTTAGAACGACATGTCTTTCCTCTTTGGTGTACTCCAGTTCGAGCTCCCATCACAAGGATTCAGATTGAAATCCCAGTCACTTTTGTCCAACTGTTCTGCTATTTCCTTGAGAGCATTCACTACACAGATTAAACTCATAATGTATTTGTCCATCTTGAAGCATTAGACAGGCTTCGATGAACTTTGTTCCTGTCAGTTTCGACATGACATTTCCAATAGCATACACATAGCCACAGTAACAAAATAGTTCATTTGCTTGGAGGAACTATTCATCAAAGAAAACCTTGTCATCCCTCCTCCCACTTTTCTATAAATTTCCCTTCTCCCAAGTAGAATATCAAAGCTTGTGGTTAATATCAGAATCGCTGCTAATTCAACAAATTGGTTGCAGCATATAAGAGACTTAAGTAAGAAGCTGCAACTTTTTACAGGAAGGAGCAGAAAAGAAAACCAATTTGGTCTGAGTTGCCACAGGATACTAAACAGAGATAACGGCTGGAATGGGCTCTTTTTCCATTTCCAATAGCTATTTTATAATGAATCAACCGTTTTGATAGGTCTAGTGCGTTTAGACTTTCTAAAGTGAACAAAGAACATGAAAGAAGCCTTGCCTTCCTCCTGAGGAAGATTCTCAGTCTGTGCTTCAGTGCCACTTGCTTCAAAGCATAGTATGATAGACAAGATGAGCATGATAGTTGAATTTAAGAAACATCTCAATTCCAAACTTGAAGTAAAAAGCTGGCTTGAAAACTTCTCACAAACCAATAAACTTATTCACTGAATCTCACATGACTTGAAGACCGTAAAAGCTTTCAAATGGATCATTAACTTTAGTTTCCACTAGACATGGAAGGAACTAAAGAAACTCATGAGAGGGTCGGCTCAAGGGTTCATTGCCTATATAACGTAGAGGCTAGGACATGAAAGTCATTCAAGATTCCTATAATCAAGCATGAAACCAGATTCCCAAGCTTGCCCCAGTATGTTTAGGGTCTTGGTACTTCGATGAAATAGTAAATCTCCAAAACAAAAAATTCGAAAGAAAAGAAAGTATCCTTATAGTATATTTGCAACGTATCTTGCATAAACATGGCGGTGGCATAAGCAATCTGGAAGAGGTGTCAAAGGGCTGGGCTTGGGCCGGCCCAACCCGGGTCCAGAGCCAGAAAATGGGTCGGGCCAGACAGGACTTCGGGTCTGAGAAATCGGCCCGGGCCAGGCCCGAGCCCAAAGTTGGGAAATCCAAGCCATGTTCAAGCCCAAGCTCTAGGCCCTAATTTTAGGGCCGGGCAGGGGCCTTTTTTTTATTTTTTATATTCTTATTTTGTGTTGCAAAAATATTAACACATGAAATAAATTTTTTGATAGACCCTCCTCCTTTTATACGGGCTTGGGACCAGCTAATTGTAATTTTGGAAAAATAAGAACGATTAGCAGTTGCTTAGTTAAGCATTTTCATCTAATCCATTTGCTCCTACTTTCTCTTATCAAACATTTTGCATTTTTCTTGACAATTCTACTTAATTTCATACTACTGCTTTTTGTTATCTAAACTCAACAATGGATACCTACAAAAAAATTTCCAATGATCTCTAAAAATTTTCACTCAAACATATCTCTAGCTTTGCATATTACGTAGTATTAGGTATCTCATTAGAAGCATGCATCGTTAGATCACTATTACTATGAACTTTTATGTGCTTTCTGGAGTCATGTTTCCCATTTTCATTGCCAAAATTGTGTTGTTTCTAATTCCTAAGCAAACAAAAATGTATTTTATCTTCATAATTCCATGAAACTAGTACATAAGAGAATTACAAGTAAAATTTGATAAAGAGTAGGAACCATCATCACGAGTTGAAAAGAAATGTGCATGTCTAAAAAGTTAAATAAAAAGAAAAAAAATGAGGTAGAGAGAGAGTGTGTGTGGGAGGNATGAGAAAGAAGGGGAAAGAAAAAAAAAGTGACTCAAATTGGTTTAGAGCTAGATTTAGGGCCAAAAAGAGAGCCAGAAACCGGGCCAGGCCTGACCAGGGCCTTTTTAGGGCCGGGCCGGGCCAAGCTTTTTTGGAAATTTTCATGGCCTGGCCCTGGCCCTAGCCCTTGGCCTTACGGACCAGTGCTGCATTGTTCACCACTTAGGGCCGGGCCATTCTTTTGACATATGTACAATCTGGTATGATTGTACAAGATTATCTTCTAATGAATTTAAAGGTGGAAGCATGTCGCTAATAACTTGCAGTTCTATTTCATTCTGGCTTATATCATGGTTCCAAATTGAATCAAGTTAAACTACCATCTTTGACCCAAAATTAAAACCAAAATTAATAACAAATTTAACCGAGACAAACCCAATATAAAACCAAAGCAAAATCAAAATATAAGTTTGACTAACTTTAGCTCGACGTCTCTACCGTCAAAAAGAGTAGATCATTGCCGCCGTCAAAACATTAGGTTGAATCAAAGGGAAGAGAGAAGTAAGAGAACTCATAAAAGAGAGAAGGAAGATCTTCGCTGTCGGCGAGAAGGAAGATCATCTATGCCGGCAAGAAAGAAGAACGTAGCTGCCGGCGAGGTTGAATCAAAGGGAAGAGAGAAGTAAGAGAGCTCAGAGAACCGGCCAGTGTCGGGCATAAATCGAATGGAGAGAAAAAAAGAAGTGACAAAATAGAACGTGCCGGAATTGTAAGTTCGAGGTTGGGCCTTGAAAATTGGATTGTGGACTTTAAAGTATAGTTTTAATTTCAATTGGAATTGGGTATGAATTGTAATTCCAATTCTAAATAAGTTGTCCAAACAGCAGAATTGTAATTCTTAGGGTCCAATTCCAAATTTCAATTTCAAGACTAATTCCGTGATCCAATCAAACCTTAAAGAAACATTCATGTTTGGATAACCAAGAAAATGCTAAGAGAGCCGCATTTGCAAGGGCACTCGACGCATCCCATAGACATCGAAAATCGATCATGTAAACTACCTGATCAGGGGCCAATGGGTGTTAAACAAAACTAAGTCAACCCCAGTGCGGGACCCCGACCAAGCGCATGTAGCAAAGACTGCACAAAGCACAAGAGCAGGTGGTAGAGAACATCCTCACGACTTGGATACATGGAACGGAGGGAGAGGATGGTAGAAATGCGTCAAGGCATTGCTCGCGAGAAGGACTGTTAACACTATAATAACAATATGGCCACCTGTCGTTGGTACCTCGAAATTACATGTACCTCAGTAACCAATGCCTTAATTTTGGCCAAGGTAGTGGTCAAATAAAGTACACTTGCTATATAAGTACACTTTTCACCTCTTTCAATATCACTATTCCTACTGCTTTTTTCATTATCTTTTTGTACGCTGTTATATTCTTGTCAAGTTGTAGCATTCTCATCAAGCTCTCGCACTCTTTCTCATTTTTACTCAACGAATAGTTGGCTTAGAAAATGGCACAGGTGGCTCATTGATTATGGTATTGTATTTTTAGTAGTGAAACTGATTTTAAATACGTTGAATGAATTTTTTTAGCTTTTTTTTTGTTTGTACCGGTGAAGAAGCTTATTGACATGAAAATAATTGGGGCTATAGAGCTTAAATTTGGGGCCTCGGAGCCGGGTAACATCTCAATTCTCGAACCAATTTGGGTGAGCCTTTAGGCTAAAAATTATGGCATGTGATGATAATTATGATAATGTGATACATGAATACCTCGAATTCTTTGTGATCTTTCTTTAATTTTGACTTTAACTAGAAAAGAAAATAAGAATTTTTTTTAATGAAAAATGAAAAGAGAAGAGAGTGATTAGAAAGTTATTCATTTGTCGATGAATTTTAAGGTTGCTTTTTGTTTGTGAGTTGAGAACGAGAAACTCTTCAATATAACGATGATAGATATTATATGATATAATTTAGGAGTGAAATTTAACGAGATGTAGCATTCTCAGACACCAGGGAGTCGAAATTTTATTATCCTTTCATCTCATATATCCCTTACGCTACATTATATCTATCACCTTTATATTAAAAAAAATTTGTCAACATAGATAAAGGAAAGAGAAGAAAGTGTATATGTGTAAGATTACTACTGTACCCTTCTTATAAATAAATACGAGTGATATTGCTCTTTGAGTCTTCGTTAGATGGGAAAGTGAGCTAATTTTTTTTTTACAAACATGAAATTTTGTGAGAAATGAAACTCTCTTCCACCTTATTTTCTTTTCCAGCATTTATTAGTTTTGAAGAAGCAACTTTACTGACCAATATTATAACCATCTTTCTAAACCAATGAAGCACAAAAACTGCACCAACTGTATTCTAGGGCATTAGAGGAACAACAAAATTTATCATAAAGTTCTATAATTTTATTTTTTTGGTAAATGAGAAAATGGCATTAACAAAATAAAGATTACAAGATTTTCAATGATCATCCATTTTTAGCTTTACATTGGTAACATGAAACGAAAGCAAACTAATTATTATCTTCTATTATTACAATTTAAAAACTCACAAGGCACCGAGCTACGCAGTCAACCTTTGGAATGTTACCCCAAAACAAGGAGTCCTCCTTATCACAAGATTCACACCGTTTTACCGTCACTTTCACACACCAATAACGTGCTGCTCGAAATTGGGAATGGCGACCATTGACAACAAGGGGCTAATGTCAATGCCCTAAGTACTTCACCCCACCCCACTACACCCTCGAAAAATAGTAACCGAGTTCGACCAAAGAACCTCATAACCCAACCGAGTTCGAAAAAAAAAAAAAAACATGCCGGCCCTATGCCCCCAACCCTTCCCTTTTGTAGGACCCACGACTGACCCATTACATTAACCTTGGCTAAAGAAGCTAGGGTAAACAAAAGAACCTAAAGACGCAATAATAAGCCTCTAGTAACAGGAAAAACCGTACACCCCACTAGCCTTAAAACAACATCAAAGAAACGCCAAGTGCGAGATAGTAGTATATTTTCAGAAGTGAAACTTTTCAAGAACCCAATGAAAAAGAACACCTGAGCTGCGAAATCAACTAGCTGTTGGTGAGGAGTTAGGCCACCGCTGACGAGGGTCGGCAAAGTTCCGACCACCGTCAAAAGGTTAAAGTTCTATTACTAAGCAAACAAAGCTTTTAAGACATTGAACAAGAGATTCCAATAATTTAATGTTGGTAAGAGGAATTAATACATGCATTGCACTTGGGTCATTTGATATATTTAATTTTATCGCTATACCCATAAAAGCGACAAAAATTTGTTGCTACGCATCGGCACTGCTGAAATGGGGAATCATAGCCAAGTTCAGATATCGATTTTTTAAATCAATCACGGCAGTGTTTGGACACGGGGCAGGCTTGAATTGAATCTTTTGACGGGAAATAACGTCATATCCCCTCAATTCGATCGTTTGCTTTGGTAAGTACAAAAACCGGAAAATCTACTCAGCAACTTCCCCTCATCGGTCCGGCAAGGTCGCCGCCGTCAACCGCCATGGACGAACCTCGCAAACACCAGGTTCTCTCTCTTTGCGCCGCTCTATCTTTCTAATCGTTCATCAATGCAGATACGTCGCATTACCTAAGTGAATACAATTTTAACACGCTAATCTTGATCTAACACACAATTTTGGTAGGTCTTGCTGCTACTTTTGAACTCTAAGTTCGTAATAATGAATTGATTGCCATGTTTCCCTTCAATCACGCCGTCCGTTTGACTTGTTGCAAATTTCTTGGACAGAATCTGAACATTTAATCATTTAGCCAATAGTTAATTTCAGACGAGATAAGTGATTGTTGGCGTGCACAAATAATTTTTAGGAGTTTGCAAAAAGTCAGAGGTGACAAAGATTATGAAACAAAGGGAGCAATTAATTATAATTCAGGTGCTTTATACTCCCTCGGTTCTTGTTGCAATTTCCCTTTTGACTTTTTGTGAAATCCTAAGATAGATTTTCGTACCTATAGAATCTGAAAAGAAAGCAAATAGCAGTGTAGATTAAGTAAGTGTCATTTGATAAGTCAAGCTACGGTTAAGAACAATGGGTAAAGTCAAGGTTTACATGTACTAAATCTATCCTAAGAATCGTCAAAAAGTCAAAGGGGGGAAACTCAATTTAACGGAGCGTGTTTGATTGTTTTTGAGGTACTGTTGATTGAACTGTTGATTGAACCAATCAGGTTTCATTGCGTGGAGCTAGCGCGAAAGAGATAACAAGGGTTGCCCTTCTTGAGAGGGTTTCTCAGGAAAGGGAACTTCGCAATTATACACGGCGAGCTACTGCTGCTGCACTCTTTATACAGGTACTTCCATTCTTTTTCGACAATTGACTAGGCACTTTTTGTTTTCACATCAATTTAAACCACCTCGAGTGTAAAAATTGTAATGGATGGAAGTTTACTCATTTTAGAAGGTTATATGTATGATCAAGATTGACAGAAGGACCCATGGTTTATCTTAATGTAATGTATTACGGCTGAATGTGATCAGAGTAATTCTTAAGGATGGAGGATTAGACATAACGCCTTGGATGTTTTTTCTTTCCTTTTATTGTCAATGGAGTAGATATAGAGAAGAATGAATTCGCCTTCTTTTTCTAAGAGTGCAGCTTTTTTATTTTGAAAGTTAGCTTAAAGATAGAAATAAGCTCCTACCACTACTTAAAAGTTGGGAAATGGCTTAGATGGTTCTTCTTTCCTTCTATTGTCATTGGACTAAATTTCGAGAAGTATGAATTCACCTGCCTTTGCTAAGAGCACAGCTTTCCATGTATTTGG
Source organism: Escallonia rubra (assembly GCA_033065855.1). NCBI lineage: Eukaryota > Viridiplantae > Streptophyta > Magnoliopsida > Escalloniales > Escalloniaceae > Escallonia > Escallonia rubra. The sequence goes on along the minus strand of JAVXUO010003224.1, from coordinate 178,933 downwards.
AATTTTGTTTAAACATAGGAATAAGCTCCTACCAATACCTAACAGTTGGGAATAAGTAGACTCCACCGATTCTATATGAGCTCATTAGTCCACAACTTGACTCTTGCATTCTATGTTATGTGAAACTCACATCCTAATTTTCCTTTAGTATACACCTTGTTCTCACAGGTTAACACACACACACACACACACAAAAAAGGCCTAAGCTTGCCTCAGGAATTGTTCCACATGCAAAATCTTGACTAGGGCTCATAATTCTGGTGATACTAGGATACCCCTCGGACATTTTCATCTTGTTTCCAAAGAAGTTCACCTTGAAATAAACAGCATACAACAATGTTAAAATGCCAAGTGCACACAACAATGCTAAAATCCCAAGTGCGCTAAATTTATATTCATGAAACTGTAGATGTCTTAAAGAAAAATCTGGTCAAGATGATCTTGGAAGACCCATCTAAGGGGTTTTTGTTTCCCGTCATCAACAAGTATTTTTAATTATTGTTGTATTAAGCCGGTCAATAGGCTTTAGCCTATAGGGGGTTTTCCTAGGAATTAAAACATGTTCCATATTCGAAATAATAGGTAAATGGTCTGAGAAACCACGAGGATGAAACTCAGAAGAAGATTATTACTATCGAAGCTTCCAACTCTCATTAACAAGAGCCCAAATAAGGGAATAGAGGCCTTGCTCCTCTATTCTATATATATAGCTATATGGAAGGTAGCTAATAGGCTTTAGGTACACCTGTTATTTTTAAATAGGAACATTACCCCCCTTTATCCGAGGGATAGCTACATTAATACCTTGAGATTATCGCACATACAAGGGGGTAAGAAGGACATCCTGCTTACCTTCTTTGCATTACTTACCTAGTATTAGAAAGTTAAACAAGACTATGAAACACAGTCTATTTCCTCGTCTTGCGAAAGCCCACTGGACGCTAAAGCAAATCACCCTGGAATTGCTCCGAGAAATAATCTGTTATATCTTTAATATGTTTTCTTATCATTACTAAACACGTCCATGACCCATCCCAGCCCATTTCCTCTCTCTCTCTCTCTCTTTCTCCCTCTCCCTCTCCCTCTCTCTCTCTCTCTCGCTCTCGCTCTATCAGGTTTTTATTTTCTATATGGAGAGTGGGTGCTTGAATAAGCATTGTATTCCAAGAAAATTGCAATTTGACTCTGTCTTCAAACTCGAGGCAAATCATAGTTTTCTGTCAGAATGCATGAAAACATGTTGGTTAAGTTCTACATACGAGCATTATAAGAATGTCAGATTATCAGAGACGACAAGAAGACGACAAGAAGCTAAGAACAATATAAAGCAAATGAGTTGGTATATGATTCATTTGGCTTCCAAGTAAAACAGCTCAAACCTTAGTCGCACAAAGCAGGAGCAGGGGCGGGGGAGCGTAAGCACCTGAAAGAATCTAAGGTTGGGAGCGGCTTGAATAAATAAATGCGTAAAAGAGTATTACCATTTGCTGAATATAGTTTGAGAGAGAGAGAGAGAGAGAGCAGTGATTGACAAGCTCTGCTCTCTCGAGGAGGGTAGTCAGCAACAACAAACAAGGAGGGTTTATGGAGTTGAAGGAAGAGAGAAACAAGGAATTGAGTCGAAAAGGGCTTGATTTTCAGGTACTCTCTCACTTGTTCCATGCATCTCTGTCCAGCTGACGAGATCGAGTTCCCATATGAGCTTAGGACGAGATCCCATGGAGCTCCTAACTTGGGATCGCAAAAGCGAGTTCCGAGAGAGAAGCGTCACCATATGAGGAGTTTCCTGCAACCAAGGCTCAAACAGCATGTAAAAAGTCTTTGTTTTTTATTTTTTCTCTGATATCAAGTGTTATCTCTTACAGATTTTTCTATTCTTATTCCCAGATCATATATGTTTTCATGCTCTGTTTACTTAGTGTCCATCTGATATGATAAAGGTAGGCTATGGCAGCTGGACACTCCAAAATAAGTTTTTAAAATAGGGCAAGTCCAATGTCGAACACTTACCTGCACCTGACAAGGACACTTAAGCAGAGCTTGCAATTCAATCTACTTCTTCAGAAGATGGCTCTTCTTTCCTGTCTGCTTTTTCACTTTAGAATTTTCGTAGGCTTAGTTAATGAAGGTGGTCTTCACGTGTATTATCAAAGAAGATTATTGATTAAAGGTAGTCGTGATGGGAAGGTGCTGCTTATCAGTGCTCCAACTAACTAGAAGAGAGAACCAAGTCCTAGGATACTGTAAGCTAGCACCTTAGATTTAAAAATTATTAAAGATAGTTACCAAACTTTCAGAAAGCCAATGCTTCCACTCGTCCCTTTCCTTATCAGAGTGATCAACTTATCCGTTACTGGAACTGGGTTGATGGAATTTTACAGATTGGGATTACTTTACACACTTTAGTGTTGCGACACGACTTTTATGGTTGAAAAAGATAAAAGTAATGCATTTGTTTCTACCATAGGTATTTTAAATGTTCCATTCTTCTAGGAATTTGTTAGTTACACGAAAGTAATTACTTTTGGTGGCTACAATAATGTAACATGTTAACTGTCTGCTGTTTGGATGGTAGTTTGATTTAGAATCAGATGCTATAAACTGTTTAGTTCTTAGAATATTGTTCATGAAGAACCTCTGTTACCATGAGGTTAGAAACCTTGTTCCTACTTAATATGGGCTGTTGGAAGTTGAAACACGAAACCTTATCATACCCATTTGCTTATACGAGGATAAATGGTTGAATGACTGAATTCTCCCTCCCTCTCTCTCTGTGCATGTGGATTTATTCATGTACATTGGCTGTAAAGCATTTTCTCTAACATGAAAAATAGGAAATGACTAATTGAAACTTATTCAGAGAGTTTGGCGGCGGTACAATACAACAAAGATGGTAGCTTTGCAGGTTCGAGTAGAGTGGGAAACAATGATCAACTGTCGTGATGTTCCTATAAACAGAAAGTGGATTTCTGGTAGTTTCTTGAGACCTTTTCTTTTCTTTGTTACATTTCTATCAACTCGACATCAGAAAATTCAAGACCAAGATATCAACTGTATGAAGGATTGCTTCAGAATTTTATTGGAAAGCATGCGTTCGACCGGTATGCCATTTTTTCTGCTTTGCCAGTCACTAGACTTCTTTTGCTTACTCTTTCTGTAGAGGTTATTCATTTTTAGGTCGAATTTTGTTTGCAGTACGTTAACTATAGTTACGTATATCTTTACAGGACAAGATTGTTATTATACCACCCTGTTGCTTTTTCAATAAAAAAATCGAAGTGCATAAACTAATTGGTCTTAAGGTTTGTAAGTAAGTAGTTGGGCTCATGTCCAAAGGTGGGGAACATTTCAAAATATAATCTTAAGAATGATTACAAGTTATGTGAACGGCATACAGGAGTCAAAAATGTTGCTATTTAGGCCTCTTTTAGTGTGCTATGGTCGAACAAATGGAGCACGTAAGCTTTGGATTTCCTTAAATAGTTTTACAGCTAACATAACCAAATTAGTCTATATCTCTGGCTTTGAAGCTAAATACTTTTTTCAGACAGAATCCTGATTGTAGAAGCTGTGGTTCCTTACTGGTCATTTAAGAGCAAGACAGCTAGTGTGGCTAGCATGACACAGTAGGCTTTACTAAGGATTTGAACTGCAGATGTTCCCTTTTGGACGATGCTTGCTGCTCGCGGTGCTTTTATCCATGTGAATCTTCCCTTCATGAGCTCAGAGATTGTGACCATGCCCCTGAGAATTGGCAGTGTCTTGTTAAGCAAGAGGCATGGATTCAGTTTTCCAATGCGACTTGGTAGACTGGGTTGATTGGAGTTTAAAGGCCAGTGGAATTTTCTTCCTTTTCTGATGTGGCTTGGACTACAATTATTATGGAAGCGCCTGCTATTTAGCTTTGGAGGAATGAGCGTGCGCATATGGGTGTGGAGACTATCTAGCCATTTCTTTTTAAGGAAATTTTGCAAATAGGGCTAGAGAGACTCATTATTACTTGTAACTTTTTCTCATCTATAATTCTGTTGACAAGTTCTCTACTAATTCTGCTGACATGGGTTGATGGCTCTGCTACATGGACTCGGTACGAGTGTTCTCAGTTAAAACCATGTGCATCACACTAAACACCATGTCACCTTGGAAAATAACTAAAAAGCAATAACAAATTAAAGGAAATACTATAAGATAGTGTTATAGATAGTGTTCATAATGGAGCACATATTCCAAACCCATGTCCAACTGTCGAGTGTGAGGCACGGGAACTTCACGCACTCTGGAGAGTCCATGTAACATAGGTTGATTGACATTCACATGACTGTCCAAAGGCATTGAAGACGGTTGATAGATGAGATTCTACTTATTCCACGTGGAAAGACACAAAATAAGTCATATGACTGTACGGATTAGAATGCTTAATCTTGCCTCCTGCTGCAGCCCTGGTAGTGCCTTTAAATCTCTCGCTCGAATAAATAGGAAGTTCTAGTGGCTCGAAAATGCATAAATATGAGACCGTGGAAATTCTTTTAGAGTACTTTCTCGCTTTCGCATTCCTGCTTTTTAAACAGAATTGTTGAAGACATACTCAACAGAATTTTCTGCTAGGTTCCGTTTCCTTCTGTTAAGATTAAAGTGGGCTTCCTAGTAAAATGAGGTGCGGATAACAGAAATTTTACCTGGATGTTCACAAGGGATTAAATAGTTTCTAAATTTAAATGTTCAGACAAAGTGGAAAAGAACATGGAAAACGACCAAGCACAAAACGTCCTATTACCTTAGAAACAATCGTGCCACTGATGTGTCATTCTATAGCCTTTCTAAAAGTGCCCCATTCTGTTCCTTATAAAATGCTACCGCATGACCACTAGTCTAGGTTTCCAATCATATGAAATAGTGCTCCTACTGCTGGTGGCAAATTGCAGAGAAGATGGTTTATCAGTCCAGTAAATGGATCGTTGATAGCCACGGACTAATGGCACACAGCCTCCTAAATTCTGGTTCCTAAACATTGTAAATATTGGAAAAGACAAAAGAACCGTGCTAATCGCCTAATCCACTGTCATGTTTAACTTAATAATTGTATTATTGGGCATGCATAGGCAAAACAGATTAGCCGTAGCTCTTCCATTGCTTGATTTCCGTGTAGCCCTTCGCTTTCTTTCATCCACCTGTGAGTGATATGCTTTGATCGTTGCACTTGTCAGTGAATTTATGCTGTTCAATCTTTGAACTCTTGGTTTGTCCTCATGATTTAACACTTGGTGTACTGACCTTCTTGATCTGTAGATCCAGAGAGAAACTTTTGCACTCTGGCAATATGTACCTCCGAAGAGAGAAGGTTATGGATCTATCAAGCAAAGAGGCTGGTTTCCCTGTCCTTGCTCATTCTTGGAGAGTGTGACTACTCCCCCCAAGGGGGTCAGGATATTGTTCTCCTTACGTCTCTAGCAATGCGTTTTCTTGTTATCTTAACCGATCTGAAAGAGTGGAAATGCGTTACTAATAGTAGTCTGCGAGATGCGAATATAGCAGTGAAGGATCTAGTTCAGTTTATGGGTAGTAAGGAAAGCAGGATGTACATCTGTATCAGAAGATATATTAGTTGTTTGGATCCGCCATTTTATACACAAATGAATAGTTCTGTCCAGGCAGATGATAAATTCTTGATTACGGCAAGTGCAATCACTCTAGCGTTACGGCCCTTTCATATTGCGAACTTGGATATAAATGGCAGTGGTCCCTGTAATGTGATGTATGCTGCTGAACAGTTTTGTGTGTTTCTACTTACAATACCCTGCTTTGCTCAACGTCTGCCGGCTGTGCTTTTATCGGCTTTGAAGCACGAGTCCGTATTATCACCTTGCTTCAGAATGCTATTGGTAAGGCTTACCAGTTGAAATGAACATATGTCCATAGACAAATAGGCTCTTATATACGTGTGTCTGTCTGGGCAAGTTAACACTCATTGCACCACTATACTGGAGAACAACCCCTTCCCCCCGCCCCCCTTCTTGTGTTCGGATAATTTTGCATTGAAAAAAGAAGTTTTCAAACTCGCCCTATGCTTCCATCTTCTTCTGTTTTCTCCCATCATTGATTTCCCTTCCCATCTGCCTGTGGTGATTTCTTCTTTAGAGCGTCAAAAATATTTTTTACTTGAGGTACTTATTGAACATATCCGGAAACTTGATGCAGAATTAAATTTTTGGTAACCTCTCTTTCCTTTGATAACCTTGGATTTTCTCAGATAGTCCGATTCCTAACTATGAGGGTATTCTTTCCTCTTGCATTATCATGTTGTTATGTCTTGCCACGTGCCCTGCTACAAAAGTGGCTTAGGAGAGTTCATATATAAATGTGCATGTTTAGCAATATTTACAAGCATTGCCTAGTATGTTGCTTCCATTGTGGTGATCTCTTCATGGTATGGGGGGGTTCATATCAATCCTGCATTCTCTTTAAATGCTCTTTTCAAGAAGGTTTTGCTATTGGCACCAGAATGCATGAAAATCTTGTTTCTTTCTCTGATCCAACTTCTCATCTGAAAAAAGGCAAATATATGGGCAGCTGATTAAAGTTTGGCAGGTGATGGCAGACATCGAAAGAGAAAATCTTAAAGGAAATTTCGGAGGTGGATCACTTGAAAATAACTTCTTCAAATACGATTCCGCCAATTGGTTGGGCTCTTGCAAATGTTATATCTCTCGCAACCGGTAGTGAGAACAGTTGCGTGGATCCTGGAAAGTTCACTGCAGGCTTACACTATGGTTCCTACATCCGTGCTGTTATCATTCTTTCAGAGAACTTATTATCTTGGTTAGAGAATTTTGGATATGTGAGAGAGAACCAGGAAATCCAAGTCAACAGTGAGACTTCCGCTGATTTCTTACAGAAACTGCTGCTTGAGACTCGGACAACTCATGGATCCTTAAAAATGTCATACATGGACTTTTTCAGGCCTGTTTGTCAACAGTGGCATCTTATAAAACTTTTGACCTTGGAAAACTTGTCTATAGACAATCTGGGTTCTCTGGGAAAGTATGAACTGCTGGATGTAGCATATTACTATTGTTACATGCTTAAAATATTTTCTATCCTGAATCCTTTGGTTGGGTCATTGCCTGTGCTCAACATGCTGTCATTTACCCCTGGATTTCTTGTCGATCTTTGGGGAGCACTAGAGAAATCCCTCGTCTCTGGAAAGGGTCTTATTGCTAAGGATAGTGGTCTCTGTAAAAGTAAAATATCTGGAAATAAGAATGATAGGATTTCTGGAAGAAAGCAAAAAAGTGCAGCTAAGGATGTAGGCAATAAATGGGTCAATGCATTGCAAAAGTTCACAAGCAAGTCACAAGCAGATTATGATGATGTAGATTCGAACAGTGAAAAGACCAGGCCCGACCAGATCGAAGAGGAATCTTGTGATGTATGGGATGTAGAGCCTTTGAGGCGGGGTCCAGAGGGTATTTCAGAAGGTTCCTCTTGTCTGCTTCATCTCTTCTGTGCAACTTATTCTCACCTCTTATTAGTTCTGGACGACATTGAATTTTATGATAAACAGGTCTGACGATCATATGCTTTTTTAGTGCCTCTGATTCTTGCAATGATTTCCGCTGTTCCTAAGTTACACGTACTAATGCACTGTAGCTTATAAACCAGGTTCCCTTCATGCTGGAGCAGCAACAAAAAGTTGCTTCAGTGCTCAATACTTTAGTATACAATGCCTTGTTCCACGGTACAGGCGAGAAGAATAGGTCGCTTGTGGATGCTGCAGTTCGATGTCTGCATCTGCTGTATGAAAGGGACTGCAGGCACCGATTCTGCCCTTCTGCTTTGTGGCTTTCACCTGCTAGAAAGAATCGGCCACCAATTGCTGTAGCTGCCCGAACTCATGAAGCTTTGTCTGCTACTACGAGGCTTGATGATTCTTTGGTCGTTCCAAGTATGCGTTCTGTCATCACAACTACTCCACATGTCTATCCCTTTGAAGAAAGGTATTTAATAAATTGATAAACTCACGCCTAGGGTTACATTATCTTTTCACTTAACTCTTTGCAGTATCTTCTCTCTTAATTCTTCAATTACTTCTATACCTTCAGACGGTAATAGGCTTTCGAGAGGATAACAATGTTTAAAGTGAGAACCCTGAATATCGGCTTTGTTCTTCATAAAAACCACCTTTCACGAGCTTTATTCATGCATAAAGTTTGGCTTATGTGTGCATCTTTATACCTTGAACTTAAGATTATTGCATAGTGTTTATTTCATGGCCCATTTGTTTGCTGCCGAGGCTTAACCACTAGAGCTGCTTACTCAGACTAGCAAATCCACTGTGGCTTTTTTTCTTTACCATTCCTTCAAGTTGGATCATTCTATTTCCTTTGATGGCTTTTTTTAAAAAAAAAAAGATCCTTGGTCTTGTTTATTTAAGTAGTTTCTCTCTCTCTTTTGGTTTGGTTATTTGAGATAGTGACTTATTTATCCACACCAATATGTTTTCTTGAAGAAGAGTGAGGTTTCTTGCAATTGTAGCTTGTAAGTCTCTTTTCCTTGGCAGAGTTCAGATGTTCAGAGAATTTATTAGCATGGATAAAGTATCTAGAAGAATGGCAGGTGAAATGGTTGGACCTGGTCCACAATCGGTTGAAATCGTAATTCGTCGAGGTCATATTGTTGAAGATGGATTCCAACAATTAAATTCTCTTGGGTCAAGGTTAAAGTCTAGCATCCATGTTTCTTTTGTTAGTGAATGTGGCCTTCCAGAAGCTGGCCTGGATTATGGTGGCCTATCCAAGGAGTTTCTGACTGAAATTGCAAAAGCCGCATTTACCCCTGAGTAAGTATGATGGGCCCTTGTGTTGTCTCCTGCTTTTCTATTCCGTTTTTTCTCTTTCTTTTTGACTATATTGTTCTTTTTAACGTCTAAGGTATGGGCTATTCTCACAGACCTCAACTTCAGACAGACTTCTAATCCCTAATACTGCTGCAAGAGTTGTGGAGAATGGAGCTCAAATGATTGAGTTTCTTGGAAGAGTTGTTGGCAAAGCGCTTTACGAAGGAATATTGCTAGATTATTCCTTTTCACATGTTTTTGTGCAAAAACTTTTAGGACGCTATAGCTTTCTCGATGAATTATCAACACTGGATCCTGAGCTCTACAGGAATCTCATGTATGTTAAGGTAATATTGCTTTTGATGATTGAAAAATCAAAAATTCAGAAACAGCCTTTCCAATTGTGTCAATGTGGAAACATATTTATAGATCTCGAGTTTGATGGGAAATGGAAGAGTAGGTTTTATCTGCAATTTCTGTTGCTTGGCTTGAAATGTGATCCTGGTCTCTACCAGGCTGCTGATAGAATCGTTTAGTGGAATGAGTTCTTTTTTTCTTTCTTTTGCAATATTTTTTTTGCAGTCCTGATTTTGTGTAAAAAGCATGCTTGGAGCTTCTTTTGTGGTATTATGGGCCTGGAGCAGTTTTATCATTTTCAGTACTCCAGTTCACGTCAAAATTTTCTCTGTTTACTTCATGGAATCTTTGGCTGATATTGATTTTGGTACAGCAAAGTCTTTATAGAGCACATAAAGGGGCCTGAAGTAGTAGTTGTGTTGATCATTTCATGCATTGAGATAATTCGTAAGTGGAACTAGTCTTTAGGTTTGGGTTTGCTTGATTGATCTCGACTTTTGAGTATACTTGAATACAATTCACCGGGGGAGTGGGGGGTGGGGTGGGGTGTGGTTGTAGGGAGCTGAGTTCACTTCCATGGAGTTGACATATGGAGATCTATAAACATCCAAAGTATTCTTATGTACATCTTTTTTCTCTAGTGAGAGCAGTGCGTGTTCTTGGTATGGAGGTATGTTTGACTTTTTGGGTTTCTTCTTTACCAGGAGTTGATATCGTCTTTGCAGGAGTACCTGAATTCTCATACCAAATCCATTGCAGGAAATGGACATATTTCAGTTGTTTACTAGGGCAATCATTTTGCAAAATGCCTAGAATAACCTTGCAGTGGCCAATTGGAACACTTGGGCTTCAAAATTAAACACATTTGCTTCTACTCAAATTTTTTTACTCCAAGGAGTGAATAATTTTGTTCCAAGGAGTGGAAAGGTTAATTAGATTATGTACTAGATTTTAGTGTAAAGTTGCAGCTGCCTTCCAAAAATCTGCAGGCATCACCACGTCTTTTCCAATAATGTAATGTTCCTCCCTTGCCTTACAGTGCCAGGATGTGTAAGGAAGAAGATGTGAAAGCAGGATGAATACCATGGCCAGGAAATATAATAACTACCTAATACTTTTTTAAGACACCTAGAAATAGCCATACTGGTTTTTAATGGGGCATTCATGGAACTTATTGCTAATAATGGCATAAAGTAGAAGATGTCTGTTGGTATATATACTAAATGAGCTACGAGAGATGGAAAGTCATGATGAGTCTAAAGAGATTAACCTGAAATAGTTAAGAGGTATGGTTTCTTGCTTACTTCTGCTTTGACTCACAGCCGCCTTCTGTTTACTTCTTATGCTTTTGTATTGTTCAAATGCCGTACATTGTACACATGTATATAGATTTGAAATTTTATGATGTTGGTTTATGCAGCATTATGACAGTGATGTCAAGGAGCTCTCTCTGGATTTTACAGTTACTGAAGAATCGTTTGGAAAAAGGCATGTTATTGAGCTTAAACCGGGTGGCAAAGATATCTGCGTGACAAATGAGAACAAGTTGCAATACGTTCATGCAATTGCAGACTATAAACTTAATCGGCAGGTATTTATTGGTGGTGTTGTAAAATTTAGAAACTTGTTTTATGTACAAGCACACTCATCTTGTTGCTGGCATTTGATCGCAGGTACTGCCTTTAGCAAACGCATTCTATAGAGGATTGGCAGATCTTATATCTCCATCCTGGTTAAAGTTATTTAATGCAAGTGAATTTAATCAGGTACTTCCTTCTTTTTTAACCATTTGAGTATGCTGTTATTTTTCAATGGGCGTTCATCTATGTATGGTTTTGCATATACCTGATACAGCATTTGCTTTTGTTGTCTCTTGTTATTACTTGCGTATTTTTCTATGCTTCTAATAAGCAGGACTTCAGTGTGTCTTCTGATTCATTCGAACTAAAAGAAACTGCGTTCTTTTTAAGCAGGACTTCAGTGTTTGTTAAAATCTAGTTTCCTTTCCTAAACAATAGGTTCTCTCATTCAGCCCTATTTTTTTGAAAAGTCAAACTGAAATGCTGAATTTGGTATGTATTGCATTATATGCATCTCAGTCCCTAGTCTATCAATCCTATACTTAGCCATCTCATTAATTTCTCGTCCGATTAGATTGAAATATGTGCCTCGAAACAACTTATCTACAAAAGCGACAATCAGAACTCCTTCTGTACGAGAGAAGGTTAAAATTCTGCATAAAGTAGTAAGCAGATATTCTAGCAGCTTCCTAGCCCGTCCAGATGCTAAGGGGGTAGAATGGACCCCCTCTGAGAACCACTACGGCCCCATGGAGCACCCACCTTTGTCAGATCTTGGATATCCGCTTTCCCTTCGTAATGAGGAACCCAGAAGTGGCTAGAGCCTGTTCCAATCTCTAACAAGCTTTGTTTGCCTCAAAAAAGCAATGTCGAAGGTAGTGAAGAAGCTTCCTACACCTGGAATACAGAACTGTATCCCCATTGTTCCGTAGCCACCAGACAAAGAAGAAAAGGTCTCATAGGTTTTCCATCCTTATTGCACATGATGATCTATATTCTCTAAGGCCGTGACGACAAGCAGATAACCAAGAGATCCATCATCCCGGGGATTGCGGAATTGGCAGCAAATGGACCATAACTCGTACTGGTTTTATCCCCAAAATCTCAGATGGCCAAAATTGCAACTGCCAGCTTATGTTTCAATCTGTTGGAACCACAGGATAGTCAAGTCACTTCAAAAGAAGTTTTTACCACATTCTTTCAACAGGAGATTCGTTGTTGACATCGTAGAGTTTTGTTCAGGCCAAACACCTCTGAAGCACAGGTGCAGCACTTAGGGTGAAGCACCAGCACCTGGTGTGCATTGGTGCATGTCCGGTATTTTTGATTTATTTTTGTGACGTCTTAAATATTGGTGTGGCTCGAGTGTGTATTGGATCTGTGGAAGGGCAGATCTGTGACCACCGGCGGCTACCGGCAACTCCAGCGACCACCTTTTGTGATCACTGGCAAGGAACTAGAGAGGAGAGAGGAGACTGGAGAGAAGAAGAAAAAGCAGGAGAAGGACAAGGACAAGGAGGAGAAGGAAGAAGTACTCACCCGCGTGCTGTGTGCGGCGTGCAGCGATCTATTGAGTCCAGAGAAGAAGAAGAACAGGGGATGTCGAAATTATCGATGTGGCTGGAGACAGATATTTAAATGGTTGACCTATGTAGCACAGGTGCGGCACTGGAGGTGATGCACTGGCACCGGGTGAGCGTCGGGTGTAGCGCATGTGCGTGTCCAATATTTATGATTTATTTTTTTAAGTTTTTAAATACCGGGTGCGGCTTCGATACAGATTGGGTGCGTATCGGATACTTATGGGCTGAAAACACAAATTTTAAAAGAATTTTTAGGGTCAAAAAATAAAAATGGGTTTTGGGGGTCAAAGTATAAATATGAAACATTTACTTTAAAACCATAAATGAACATATCGTTAAAGAGGGGAGAGAGAGATTCTAAGAGAGAGTAGGTGGCGGCAGTGGCGAAATAGCCACGAGTGACCAGCTGCGACCACCGACGACCACCGGAGACTCCTGCGACCACCCAAAACCACCGACGACCGCCGGTGAGGAATTTGAGTGGAGAAAGAAGAGGAAGCAGCAGCCACCGCCAGAGGCAGCGCCGTCGATGGCCATCGCTACTCCTATAACCCAAAAAAAATTAAGAGCAGGAGTAGAAGAAGAAGAACTCTGGCGACGGTGAACACATCACAACAGCTACTTCTCTAATCTCTATCTTCCTTAACAAGACTTCTTTTTTTATTTTGAAAAACTGCCTAAACTTTGTTTACTCTTCAACTCTATGTGGGGCTTTGTCACTTGTGTGGCCTTTGGTAGTCCACATGTGCAGCTTCTTTTGGATTTGTTCTTATATATGAGTAGATGACTAAAATGACCACATAATTTCTATATATTTGTACAATAACTCATTATATATATATTATATATTTCAAAAGCATATATTAAATATTTAAAATTGTAAAAAATTTGCTTTATCCTAGCTGCACCCATATATATATATATATTTCAAATTGCTGTATCGACGTATCCGCACCCGTGTCCGTGCTTAAAGTGGTTGACTTTTGACTTTTTGACAGCTTATATCCACTAATTTGTTATTTTATTCAAGTACCCACTTATTAACTTTTTACTTAAACCCGCCCCAATACTTCAAAGAAATAAAAGTCGTACCACATGCACAAACTTTATTCCGTTCAACTATACAATTTTAATATTTAGAAAATAGCCTATTAAACTTAACAAACTCTCATTAATTTGGTTGAAAACTTCAAAAGTTTACGAAGCAGTCCATTAAACTTGAACATTCACTACTTTGGTTGGAGCATTTATAGTTTTTTTTTAACATATATCTAGTACATATATTATGATACTATAGATTCAAATTGTTTAGAAATTCAATACTAAGGGTACATAGTTAAAAAGTATTTACAAAATTTGTCGTATCCCCGCCTCACTCGTATCCTATGTTACATGGATTGGTACAAGTGTCCGAGTTGGATACGTGTTCAAGTGTGGGATTCGTCTATTTCTCAATACCCAAGACACGGGAACACAGACAAAATATTTCTACCTATTCTTGTTTCTTAGTTATTCCTTAGTTTACATAGTGTTTGATGATAAGCATACTGTTTTAATTTAAAGCTGAGATTATCTCAAAGCAATTGTGAACTAAAAGAAACACTATAATATAGTGTTCCTAGTGGCATATCCTACGGGATGTGTCGGACACGTATCCCATACCTATGTCCAAGTGTCGAGTGTCCGACACGGGTATTTCACGCATTTTGAAGAGTCCATGTAACATAGCCCGTATACTAAAATTTTCAAAAATGCCGCACCCGTGTCGTATCCGCACCCGTGTCCGTACTTCATAGCCAAATACCAACAACAATAGCAATGATCAAAACGATGCCAAACCATCTTCTCTGTTTCATTTGATTACAAAGGCCTTATTGTATGCAACTAATGTCAGAGCTAACAGCAGTGGCAGAACCACATGGTGACGGAGGGGGGTGGGGCTAATGTACCTCTGAACTTCCAAATAAAAAAATTTCTTTTCACCAATCTCCATGACTCCATAGCCACTCTCTTTGCATTCTGCAATCTCCATGACTCTCTCTCCAATCTCCATAACTCCATCGCCTCTCTCTGCCCAACTCTCTCACCCAGACACCCACTCACTCTCGCATCTCTCCCTGGCCGACGGGCGACGGCCGGACGGCGACACAGCCAGGGGCTCTCTCTCTCTCTCTCATCAAGACAGCCAACAGATTGGAGAGAAGACCGGCCTTCTTGTTCCAGATCCGAGAGAAGACTGGTGACGGTGAGGCGGGGGAGTGACCGGCGACGACGACGAGGACTCCACCGGCCAGCATCCCTCCGCCAGCGACGACAACGAAGACCTCGGGCTGGCTCCCTCCCGTCTTTTAGCGTTGCTTAAGGTTGAACTGATCTCGGTTATGTAGCTCCAGAGTACTCGAGCATGATGGCTGCTTCTCTAAAAGGGGATGTTTATAGAAGCATGAAAAGATGGGTTAACATACCGTCATGAAAAGTTTTCGGCATCTCATGGTACGTTCCAGGATACCTTTGATGTAAATGCTGCAGTCTTCATTTTACTGCGTCTCTCAAGTACATTCCGGCACTACTCTCAGATATAGCTGTATTATAATTACGATTAAAATCTCAATCCACTTCTTCCATTGCTTCGCAAAACACATCTGTTTGCCTTTTGTATAATGGAAACGGTCTTTATTGTACTTCATGTTTGTAATATAATGTTGCTCATTTTGTTGGATAACTTTCATTGAAGAAATGATGAAAATGTATGGAGTTCTGAGGATAATACAGCACTGGTCTGCTTTGATTTTCTAGCAGGTCTGTTGTGGCTTAACATGCTTTTAGACCATATCTTTCTTCTAATTTACCTATTCTATGATGTAGCAGATACATATTAGTTTTGCATTTGAATTGCACATATATGTTCATTATATTCTAGTTCTAGAGAATCAAACCAAACAAAAGTCTTTTCTTGGTTTTTACCACAGATCCACCACAGATGGAAGTCTGAATACATAGAGGCATGCCAATAGTAGACATTCTTGCTATTCGGGCAAGATGACTCAGTCCTTATGTTTATTGTTTTCCAGCATATCACAAGTATTCTACTGCATATAATTGGACCAATAAGTTAATGTCTTTTGCTACGTAAAACAGAACATCAATTATAACTGAAGCACTCTCCCATAGTGTTGTGGTGAGTTGAAACTTTGATTGTTGACTGGTACTTTCTCATAGAAAAGTTTGCTGGTTTCACATTTCCGGTTATAAAAATTTATTATATGTGGGAGTTACGAAATTGGTGATAGTTACTTAATAAAGGAATACATTGCCTTTTCTTGTGAAATCTTTACGCCTAAAAGATAACCCATTTACACTAACAACAATGCAGACTGAATATAATTTTCCAAGAAGTGGTAGCATAGGCAACTTGAGGTGTGTAAACTTGTTATTCAGTTTTGACAGATATAGAAGCACTAAAGTTACAACATGTAGGCTCAATAGATTTCTACCATTACTAGCCAAAAAAAAAAAAAATTGACTAATTTATTTCGTCGGAATTTAAACTTTCACCACAACTATTTCTGGTCAGTGCTTCAGATTGTCGCAATTTCGGTATGCTCCCTTTTGTTCGTTGTTGCAGTTATGGTTTTAATATCCTAGAAACAGTAGCAGAGACTTCGATATAATTTTTGCACCCCCTGGAGTGAACTCCTGGTTCCACCACTGCTAACAGGTGACCTTTAAGGCAGGAAGTTTGTGGCCAAAAGCTAGCTACATAACGCAGTGAATGAGATGATGATTGATGCTGTTGTATGAGACCGCAATCCCGGGTTTGGCTCAGATAAAGTAACGAATTTCTCTGCTAACCTGTTACCTTAAGGCAGAAACTTCATACCAAAAAGCTGGAAAAGTAGTGCAGGAGAGAGAATGATCCGAGCTTTCACTTTTTGATGAGATAATGAGAGAGGTTCATGGTTTGGACATTCTATGGTACAGAAAGCACTATTTTACCCTTCGTGGTTTGAACACTCTATGCTATATAAAGCACTATTTTAGCCTACTAGTTGGCGGATACTAATAAGATATATGAATCTCTTGCCTTGTCCACATGTCTTTGACTTATACGCATACCCAATACTGTCACGTTTGGAGGCTACGTGACACATAATTTACAAGAGTATGATTTGGTGGAATCAAGACTGCTTTCAATGGCAGTCGAAGACGTACTGTAAACCTAATGAAGAAAAAGAAGAAACAAAATTTAATCTTTTATGTTAGAAGTGTTCTTCCACAGAAGGCTAGTTTTGCTCCAGATACCCAAGTTTTGGTGATCTGCCAGGACTGACTAACTGAGAGTTGAAGAACACAATCTCCAGTTTTACTGCGCTAGGGGCTAGTACTATGCTTGATATAGATCTTACTAAAGTATGAAAGTACATCGAAAACAAAAAAGGGGACCAGAATAAAACTTTTCTAAAGCAAGATTAAGTGCGGCTATATGAAAACCAAGATTCGTATTCTGCAATTTCAAACCCTTTTCCGTTCAATTTGTTTTTCATGGTGTTGAATATGCATGCTGTTGGTTGTGGTGGTTGTAGGTTTTGCATTGAAAATTGTCTGCTGGCTTTCCTTTTTTGTAGATGTATTCCTGACCCTCATGTTTGATTTTCCAGTTGCTTTCAGGTGGAAAACATGACATTGATGTCGACGACTTAAAAAATTACACACGGTATAGCGGTGGTTACACTGAAGGAAGTCGGACGGTTAAGCTATTTTGGGAGGTGTGGATCGTAAACCGCAATTGACTACTTGTTTGTTCTTATGCTTATTTTTTTTGTATTCTTTCTTCCGTGTGAAAGCCGTTGAATAAATTAAGTTTTCTGCCACCTACACAGTTGAATTACTTCTACTTGTTTGCATTACTTTCTAGATGACTTGCAGTATCCAATATTTTCATTGTGCACCGTTCAATTCATAAGTTGTCAAATATCATAAGCTTGATAAGACAACACTTTTTTCCTTATTGGAAAAGCTTTTGTCCCATTTTTGTTTAGTCTGAAGAGCATTTTATTAAAAAGAAATCATGTCGTTAACATTGCCGAGTCACGTATGTCTCCAATTTTACTTAACTCAGAAAAAACGAGCAAGGGTTCTTCTCAAGCATCTTTCAGTTGATTGTATTGTTTATCTCATTAACCAAGTCTTCTGTTATACTTTACGTCCTCACGTGAGAGCCGAAAAACATAATTATATTAAGGAATTATCTGTGTACACTTGATCACATTCATGTTGGTTATAGCTGCAACTAGTCTAGACTTGAGCAAAATTGTACAGAAATTTGTACATTGGGGTTCTCTATCTGTAGTGTACGTGTGTATGTGTGTATAAAACATCTAATAGCGAATCTTTGGAAAGATCTTTAATTGTATTTGTAGATTCCTTAATGTTATCCTTAAATACTTGTAATTTACTTTTTCTTGAAGATGCCAAATTGCCAATCTTGGTTTGGAATAAATAGTCGAGATCCGATCGTTATAGTGACTTTAGTTTATTGTATTCTAAAATTGAGCTTCTTCTGCCTTCTGTTTCCAGGTACTTGCAGGATTTGAACCAATAGAGAGGTGTATGCTTCTTAAGTTTGTGACTAGTTGCTCCCGAGCTCCTTTACTTGGATTCAAGCACTTGCAGCCAACGTTTACTATTCACAAGGTATCTTCTTCAAACCTTCTTCTTCCGTGGCGAACGAGGTAATAGCAAATTCATTTTCGCTTATATTTTTATACCTTGCAATACAAATTTTGGAATTCATATAGATAGTTGTACTAATGTTGGTCCTGCTCACCTATCCCAACAACCCAGGATAGGGAGGGAGGAAGTGGGTGCCCCCAACGGATGAAATTCATGAAATTTAGTTGCAGTTACCATGTAGCAGTTGTCAATGTAAAGGAGGAGATATTTCCTGACAACGTTATGTCAAGTGATACACATGTTAGTAGTGAACAGACATGCCTCTTTGGGCACTATAATGTGCCCTAAGGCGGCTGTTTGTGGCCACCAAATGAAATGCTTCCTGCAGTCTTTATGTGCTGTTGCATATTTACCACATTTCCTTGTCTTAATTTTCTTCTTTTTTGATCACTTCGATATCCATAGGGTTCCAAAACCCTGGTCTGTGGTATATTACTTCGGAAACCTTTAATCAACACTAGACATTTTTAGAGTGCTCCCTAATCTTGCAATGATTGGCTTGATAGAATAAATTAATGAATAAATTGAAGCAGATCGTCTCTTTGCAAAGCCGTCTTCCTCTAATCCACCCATAAATAGTACCTCGCTCTGCAGATTGGAGGAGCAGGGACCAAGAATGCCTCTCTTAGGCTCTTCAAGCAGGCTCAGATATTTGCTTCAACAGCGCAACCTGTACCTACTGTTTTAGGGACGAAATATTAATGTTCCTCCAAAATCACTTATCAAAAAACAAAAAAAAAAGAGGAAGAAATTTGATTCGTTCAAAATCTCCTATTTGACCTTCACATAACTGACTAGGGTTACAGTCCTACTCGACTCTCAGATTGGAGGTTTCCAAGGTAAAAATGATCATTTAAGGTCAAGAAAAGATACTGCCATGATAACTCTCACCACCCTTTAGATTCTTTTAAAGAAGTGACCCAGAGAGATTGCAAGACATTACTATTAGTTTCTGGCTATTTTTGTTAACAAGTTTAAGCACTTTTAATTTTGTGGCGTAGATCAATAATTTGAGTATTCTCTGCAGTGGGAGTGTAAAGTGAATTTACCCAAGAACGCAAACGGCAACATTAATAACTTCATTTACAACGTGCTTAAGTTCTGGAACGGAACGATTTCCTTTTTTAATTTCAGCAATTAAAGCTGAATATGTGATACTGATGCACTGAAATATGGGATATAATTCGATGAGGTTTTAGAATATACTTCTTTACTTTACAAGGCTCGCATGCTGAACCAGAAATATACAATTACACAACATGTTCGTGATCTAGCATTATACTCAAATATACTTGATTGTCTAAAGAGGCCCCCTCCACCCCCATCCCTTTCTTGTTTGGAGATGCCTACAATGCCGGATACTGAATCACAACGCTTAACTTCTCCAATGAAGGACATCGTATTTGTCACATCACCCCTCATGTGGCCAGACATTCCTTTAAGAGTGGGCCAAACATGCAGGTGAATTCAAATGCCCGCTGTTATGCTAAGTTGAATCAGCCTTTTCAGGTATCACGTATAGTATTTGTCCCAAGACCAATTCGTACTAGGCGAGCAGGCCCTTTCAAGATTTTATACAAGAATGTGGTTTAGTTCCCAGCCAACATTAGGTTATTTCTCAATACTCTCTCTGGCATGCGGCTTTCTTTGTTGAGCTCTCCTTCAATAGTCTATCGTGTGAAGTACTTACAGCTGTGGCAGTATACTCTCTCTCGCCTACGGCTTCCTCGCCTACGGCTTCCTCCTGAGTGTAGGAATAAAAAGAAACCTTTGGTTCTTTATTTAAGAGATGTAATACTTCTCCTTCGTTTATAGTTACTAGTTACCGTGGCACACGCGATGCATAAACAAAAAAGGAAGTTAGCAATATAATATTTATGTAATATCAAGCTTGGCCTTTAGAATTTATTTTAACTACTTTGTTTTAATGAACTTTAAATTGTGAAAACCAAACATGTCCTTATAGTTAGTTATTACTATTCAAAATTTCTACTTTGTGTCACTTTTTAAAAAAGTTGTACAACACCATTCAGATAGGTAGTTATGTAACACCAACAGAGGTGTTACACCAAAATGGGTGTTCCCTTTATAAGTAGTATAAGTTGTATTGTTGTGTATCTTATTTTTTTATTTCATGTAGTAATACTTGTGTGAATCAAACAATTCTGAGAATGTCATACCCTATTAAAGCTTATGTCACACCCTAATCCTACCTTATGCTATAGAAATCAGCATTACAGCGGAATATTAAAACTTTGTCTGCAAGATACAACGTGCAAGACACTGGCTATGAGTATCGGAAAGGCGGTTGCTTTGCCATGCTACACTTCGACAAAAACCAAACCAACAGATGCGGACATCACCCACGCTTTAGCATTCACAATTAAAAATTCCTTATGTTACAAAGTGAATTCACTTCTAGTGCTACATAGGAATTCTTATACAGACAACAAATACTTGTTCAATTGAGCACAAAAGGCACATTCATGTATTTTCCTTCTTTCAGAAGTCTTGAAACGTGAGACATGCTCTCTGCTAGGCAGTGACGTGCAAAGATATGTAGAGTGCATTGGTGGTGAGTGTGTTGGTGATATGCACTGTTGGGCATGGGCAGTCATGTTATCACTAGTGAAGGCAGGCGGCTGTTGACACTCGGACTTGATAGGCTTGTCCGTTGAGTTCTCTATGGGCAAATAACTTCTCATTTAGATATTGGGGGTTAAGTTACTCTTTGATTTGCTGATAATTTGAAAGATAATCTCCCTCCTTCCCCTCTCTCTCTCTCTCTCTCTCTCTCTCTCTCTCTCTCTCTCTCTCTCTCTCTCTCTCCCCCCCCCCTCCATGCATACATATGTTGTCATAGTTATGTCTTGATATATGATATCCTATTTTTGTTACATCGGCATAACTATCAACTGAAATTGGTTCATAGGCTTAAACTCTTCCTCCCTCAAACCCCCGCAACCCCTTCTTTTTCCTCTTAGAAACTGGGAGCAAGTGCTTATTGGGTATTTCTCAAACAATGGAGTGAAGTATAAATTTCAACTTGTATAGGTTGCATGTGATGTCCCTCTTTGGGCAACATTTGGAGGACAGGATGTTGATCGGCTTCCATCAGCTTCAACATGCTACAATACTCTCAAGGTCTACTTAGATTGCTTTTTTACTTAAAACATAAGAGAGTGCTATTTGCAGAAATATTAACCCACTTGGTTGTCAATGAAAAATAGCAAAGCACAGGTCATTTCTGGTTTCTAATTAGTGTCTGTTTCTCTTTTTCCTTTTTTTCTCTCCTTGGTCCTGTTCGATAAATGCAGCTTCCAACCTACAAGCGTTCAGGCACTCTGAGAGCAAAGCTTCTATATGCCATCAATTCTAACGCAGGATTTGAACTTTCTTAGAGATGTCTGATGCATCACTCATTGAGGTAAACCTAGTTTTATTGTCAATATTTTCCTTTGTATTCTGTACTGGCATCCGTATTCTATTTCTTATAAAACATGTATATTAGTTGTTGACAGCAGTAAGATCTTTCTAATAACACTACGATCTTTCTAATGAATTTCCGGGTAGGCATCTAGTGATACGTTGATGATAGGTAATTTACTGGTGAAACAGCTTTACGTTCTCTAAGTGGTAGAGAAGCAATCCACAATCAGTCATGAAGCAAGAGATATGAAGTACTGTCAACTGTTACTCTTTGTTAATCAATTAATTTTGGAGCAAAGGATTTGAAGAATGAAAAATTTGTGTTCTTTTAAAGAAGCATTTTTTTTATTTTATTTAGCAAAGCACTTAATTAGAAGTTTGAATACGTCCACTTGGTGATGTTGAATATATCTTGTAAAACATCTGTACGGCGCCATAACTGCATGTAACTTCATATTGGGTCATCTATGGCAGATTTGAATAGAGTGAACTAGAAATAGTCTAACCCTAATATTTCTATTGATACAAGGATGAAAGCAAACAAACTTCTTCATTGAGCTTAATTTGACCCTCTTCATAACTAAAGAGGTTATACATGCATAACATTCAGAACTTAACTAGCTAACAGCCAGAGCTGACCAAACCGAATTCGACAATCATCTATCAGTAGAAGAAAGGAGTGGAAAATAGTGAATCATTTCTAACTGTGAGAGAAATATCCTTTATGAAATGAGATCAAATCCCTGAGCAAGTAGAGCTTGTGCCAACTTCTCGTTACACGCTTCAGAGGGATGGAATCCATCCCAAAATACATACTGCGTAGCATTTGAGCATGTCCCTATAGACCTGGCATTGCAAAGCAGGGAAGTTTCGATTGTACCAGTCCCACAGCAAGCCTTCCGTGACTCAAAGAATCCTGAGAGTTTTACATAAAATTTCATTTAGATGCTCGTTTATATCGAGAAACAAAACAAATTCTCCTAGGGCACCTCTTTTCTTGTGGGGTTAAAATTGAGGGTTTGTCTCAAACAATCTTCCATATCTGGTGTCGATACAAGTTTTCTAGGAATCTTCCTCCGGCATTGTATATAGTGACAATTAATAGTCGCTAAATATTTATAGTGGCTTTTCTGCTAATACTCTCAACGACAATTTAGCAGCATTTTTTTAGCGTCACTAAATAAAAGCCACTAGAAACATTTGACGATCATTAATTGTCGCTATATGGGGGTAGGAGGAAGATTCTTTTAACCCGAGTAGCAGCCAAAATTTTTGCAGTTCAAAATTTTGTCAACTTCTTGACATCCTTAAACATGTAATTTTACTGTCAAAAAGAAACTTAAACCAGCTCAGTAAAAACATCTCTGTACTTGGACCTTGGTATGGAAGTCATGCATGAACGTAATGCTCATAATTTCCCTCTAGACCTAGCTGCTATCGAAGTTCCACATCGAGCCTTACTGCCTTAGCTTTGTTGAGGATCTAAGAGCATATTGGAAGCCCTACCACAGAGACTTTATTTTCCCCTCTGCTAATTTGATATAGTAAACAAATGAATAAACACGTAAATAAAAAGTATAGAATGTTTCTGCTCATGCACGACATTTTATGATTAGCTACTTCTTTAAACTTTGGCAAATTACCATTATCTGTTGGATTTATGATCAGATCCAAGAGGGGCTGGTAGATATCAAAAACCACAAGCTTCAGACCAGGGAACTTGTTCACCAAATCTTGAGATGTGCTGTTCAGCTTACTGTTGAACGACACGGCGTCTCGATTCAGCCTTGAAACACACTTGTTGCTATTTGAGCCAAATAGAGTGATCGCAGCTGGCAAACATCCAGTTGGTGGTAGGTTTGTCACCCCAATCTTTCTTGCTCCCGAACGGTACATGTTCTGTCACACAGCAACATACACTGCTAAGAGACTTTAGACATAATGCCAGATGAAAAGAAAATTAAATTTTGTAATTTAATTACACTTGTAGTGAAGCTCCATATTAATATTGTATGAGAGTACGTGTTGCTGAAAAAGAAGTACACTAGTGGTTATGAAGTGTAAAGAGTATCGCTTTAGGACCTGCACAAAAGTAGAGTAGGATCTCATGAGAATATCTGAGAACTGATCAGGAGAGTAGGGTCTGTTGAGAAGTGGGTTGATGTAGTAGTTCTGAACAAAATCGCTGCTCCCTGCACTCAAGAGGTGGATTGCACCAGCAAATATGGCATTGGCTCTAGCTTTTCCTACCATGCCTACAACTTTGTTCTGCCACTCCTTGTAATTAGATACCTGCTGGGTCAATGAAATTGCACGCTGCACACACGAAACACATGAAGCGCGTTACACACGTAACCCGCACCTTTCTATAGTTCTTCAAGAAACACACTCATCCATGTTTGTCCTAAAGGTATGTATAATGACACCTCAGACACGCACACACATATGAAGAGTGAGATAGACTCATTTACATATAGATCTGCTGTCCTGTCATCATAACCAGAAGCAGCTGAGGCAAAGTTGGCGCCAATCAGGAGGTCCCTTCCTTTGGCATCTTGGCTAAGGTAAGCTGGTGGGTATGAGGTAAACCCGAGGTACTCGGCTGTGTACGAGGAAATTTTAGTTAGAAAAAAAAGTAACTTCCTTGAGACAGAATGGAGAAGTAGAAGTAGAGGAAGAGGGACGGACGTGAGGGTTAAAAACGTGTTACCAGTGAAGTCAGTGGCTAGCTTTCCATTGCAGAACCTCCCTGTAGGTCTGTGGGTAACAAAGTCCCTCCCGTAGGGAGGAAAATTTGCCTTGACAAGGGTGTACAGATTGTTGTTGTTTCCCGCATCAACTACGGAGTCCCCAAATATGCAGAGTGCAGGAACAAGAGGGTCCCCTTGCGCAACAAAGAAGACCATGGTAGCAACCAGAAAAGAACCCAAACAACCTCTTGAGAACCCCATTTCTTTTCCTCTTTTAAACCCTGAAACTCACCAGAAGAGATATAAATAGAGAGAGGAAGTGAGTGACTTAACGTGGACGATGGCAGGTGGAAGGACAATTGAAGGAAAACTCGTGGAGTAAAGGTCAAAGCGAACTAGGGGTCAGTTGCATTGGGGCTGCACATTTTCAGGAGCAGGCATGTTAAGCACCCTCTTAGCGTTATGATGTATGTCATCATTGTTAGGCCAACATGTAAAAGTATGTTTCTATTTTGTCCATTTCTCCTAGGGTCTTAAGGAGGTGACAAATGATTTTGTTAAAGGCTTTACACTTTTAACAGAGCTCGAGCAAAAACTGCGTGCCTTTAACAAACTTGTTATAGATGAGCTTGTGTCCACATCAAGGAGATCTAAAAGGACCTAGACGCGGTACATAAGCTGCTTAACAAAACATGGCGTCCCTTCTCTAAAGGTTGTATATAGTTTCGTTTCTCTTATGGTCGTGTTTATTTGATTTATTTAGGCCTTTCCATAGGTTACTTGACCCTTCCAACCCGTTCAGTCCAGCTAAGATTTTAGATATGAGTGGAATCAAAATCGAACCTACTCCAACTTGACTCAGCCCTAACTTTTGTAATAAATGTTGGGTTGGGTTAGGGTCAAATCCACGAGGGTCGGACCAGCCTTATTAAAACCGAGTTAAATTTTAAATACTTTTTAAGAGACAGATAAGATAGTTCGTTCTGCGTGAAAACACATAAAATCCAAAAAAGTTAATGACAATAAAAAAAAGAACGAGAGTATTATATAGCAAAATGAAACATTATAGGATAGTCTTATAGACTCGTGCCGTTAGTCACAATTTGGAACGTCCTCTTTTCTGTGAAACTTTTGTAGCTAAACTTTAAAATACAATTTTAACTTCGTTGGACCTTTGATCACTTCTAAATTACGGAACTTATTCACCCTTTTGACCTTGTTACCAAGTTCATGAATACAAAAAAATTATCTCAGGTATGAGTTTTGTGGCCAATCCAAGGTTATCATACTTTTGCGTGAAAATCTAAGTTAAACCAACCCAATCTAGCCCTACTCGACGGATGGAGGTAAGAGTTTTTCCTTCTGACACCCGGTTTGAGGTGGGTGGCGTGGGGGGTCTAACTTTTATGGAGAATTGGGGGGGACTTTACCAATAGAAACTACTGACCCCTACAGAAATTTATGTCCATTGGGAAAACATAGTGACAGATACACCTTTTTTCCAAGTATATTTCTTCCGTCCGTTGCATTTAAAACTGTTTTTTTCAAGTAGCTTTCTTCTGAACTGCGAAACGTGGTATGATCAGGGTGTCTTAGTTGCAGGTGCAGGCCTGAAATTCATCGTGTAGAGAGCACAGATAGAGGAGTTCAATGTGGCCAACTACTTTACGCTGAAATTCCCCTCTACTCTCTAGTTCTTTGTTGACCCGTTTGTTTCTCTGATCCTTCACATTCTGGATATCCCAATTTTTGCCCCATGTTTATATCTTTTTTTTTTTAATGCATCTGCAAGCTCCAAGCTAAGATTTGCAAGGAGTGAGTTAGGATGTATGTAGCTAAGCAGCCTATTCACCTGCTCTGTGACATGACTTATATGCGCTTTTCCCGAGGTGCACAACTTAAGAAGTAAAGGCCCCGTATGTTACAATATTTATTTTCTGTTTTCATTTTCATAATTTTCATATTCAGTTTGAAAATCCGTTCTTGTACTTTTATCATTTTCATCAAAAAAAATTTAGTTATTTTTTTTTATTGGGTTAAGTTTGAGTGAAAAAAACTGAAAACACCTTGGAGGTGTTTTCAGTTTTTTGTTACTATTTAAGTAATTTTATCCAAAACAAAAACATAAAATAATTAAAGTACGTAATAAAAGAATCTTTTTCATCATCATTGCTAAAAACAGAAAACAAATATTGTAAGCGTACGGGCCAAAGCTTACATGTCCTCACTATTTATTCATTCATAATAATAGGAGAGCACACTATGCATGTGAAAGTACATGCAGTCGAGGAGGCAAAATGGGCAATTATGTAGTGTACAACTATTATTGGCAGCGACGATTTGTGACTACTAAGAGTACTTTCTTCCCATCAGTTCTAGTGTATATTGCTGGATTATTGGTTCCGACCTTTTAAAATGTGAATCAAAGGATCTGATGTGATCGTAAGATGAGCTACATGACGGAGAAGGTTATTTTACTATGTATCCAATGACCCTAGATCGATGGTACTAGTGGTCCATGACCATCCAATTTTGTTAACGTATTCACCAAGAGACTCAAAGCTCATGAATTACGGAGAAATTGCAGAATAATCCCTTTTTGTTTGGCGAATTTGCAAAAGCACACCTGATTTTTTTTTTATATTTTACTGTAGGTAAAAATCCTACCAATCATATCATTAATAAGCAAGTAGTACAAGATAGAGTACAATAAAAGAAAAAATAACGGTTGACTGCATCCCCTGCAATGTAACCACCGACAAGGACCGGCACATAGCCAGGAGTCCTTGAATATTTGAGAGCGGCTAAACCAAGAACGACTTTATCACCAAAGAACCTCCACAGAAGATTACCTGCATTAAAGATTAGTACACCTTTACCCAAGTCAAGACACTAACTATATACAAGAGACAACAACCATGTCCCGAAGGTGAACCCACGACTAGAGAGAAGACAAAAAAACCTAAAAAAAAAATGACAAAACCCAAAAGATAAGCCAAAAACCAAAGAACACGCAAAAAAAAGTCAACGAAGCAAGCCCAGGTGCCCAAACTACACAGCTGTCAACCATGCACAGCAAGTGCCTCCCCGAGCCCCACGATCGCGCGCCACCTTGCACCGCCCCACGCTACTGGCTGCCAAGCTTGGTATCGGCGCCATCGCCGGTCATCGTTCCTCCGTAAACCACAACTACCCCCACCACCGGTTGCCAAGAACCACCACAGCCATTGCCGACCACCCTCGTCGCCAATTACCACCCTCAAGCCACAACCCCACCTACAACCATCCACCCCCACAGACCACCAATTCCAACCAACGACTCCCCACGCCGGCGTCACACAGAGTTGCCCACCAATGCCATCCAACCTACAAGGAACCGAAAGAGGGGGGAGGGGAAAGGGAAGAAAAAGAAGAAGGACCCCTAGCAAGAAGAAAACCTCCATCTGCCACCCTATCTACCACCACCACGACCCACGACACCCACAGCACCCCCTGCCCAACCCACTGTGAACCACCACGAAATTCGACCCCAAAACAGGAGGCAAGCCTAACCCATCCTAGACTGAAACCCAAATAAGAGACGAGGCAACCAAACCGCTACCACCACTAGCAACCCCATCATCAGTCTGAACCACAGCCCCAACCCATGCCACCCAAATGCATACCGCAATCCCAGGCGCAACAGCCAGCCGCAGCTCCCCAAGGGCGTGAAGAGCACCAAAAGACTCTATTAAAGGGAAAAAGCAGACATCCAAAGCCACCACTCGCCAAAGAACCGGCGGTGGTGGACGTATCTTCGGTTGGTGACAAGAGGCGAGTAAGCACACCTGATTTTGAATTGTTGCAAATGGCCTATATGGAGTGTTAGAAAATCGTCCAATTTGGTAGGCTAGTGAAGGTGCTACGTGAATTAATACGTGACAATGACTTTAGCATCCTTAATTTCCTTTTCTAACCCTTTCATGTCCCTTTTTCTTCTCCACCAAACATCCAGAACCAAACCCTACTAACCACTGCTTTCCCTTCGTCGCCACCAATCCAGGCCATCCTCTCATGTTCTACCCTTGGTTTTCTTTTACACCTACCACCCATACCGAAGATCCCAACAGTCGTTATTTCCCATTGTCACACCACTCTAGCGCGAACGCTACTCGATGGATATAGCCACTGCATCTTAGCGGCCGCAGGAGTCCAAATTCAAATTAAGCGTTTCATCTTAAACTTTCTAGATTTGAATTCAAACAAGTCCCAGCTCACCGACTCCACCATAATCTATCATGCAACCACCTCTTTGGTTGGGGTTGGGACTCAAATTATGCAATTAGGGTTGGAGCTGGGATGGAGAATTAATGGTTGTAGTGGTTGACCTAGATTGGGACGATGGTGGCACAACAAATATTCAGGGGTAAATTTGTCATTTTAGTTATTCAGTTACAGATTATGTTTGATACAACCAAATTAACACCAAAAGGGGCCATTTGCAACAATTAAAGGTTGAGGCGTGTTTAGAGTAAACCATAAAAGGGGCTTTTAGCAATTTACCTTTGGATTATTCGTTCACTTGGTTGGTCGTGATTGAACAAAGATTGTCATATCCTTCATACATTGATCACAATAGCTAACTAACGTCTTACCTCAGCACGTAAAATAAAAATGAATTCAAAGACTAACAATTCGTTTAGCCGTCAGTTTCCGTATAGGTACGAATTCTTGCATATTTTGTTGTAGTCCTAAAGAGTCTCTTAATCTTGTTACTTATCGCTAACTTTGATTGATTGGAAATACGGTGGGGCATAAATTAATGTTATTCGTCACTAAAAGAAGCGTTAATTTTTTTCAGCGATAATATGGCGTGAATCTAGCCAAGTATAATGATCATCCAATTAATGGTTTCTATTGTGATGTGTCAATGATTTGCTCAAAGTCTTTGCTGGTTTACCGTTGAGGAGTAATCGGGGGTTCGCCGACGCTTGGGAGGATTGAAGGTTCACCAAATGAGGCCTGTTCCTTCTCCAAATCTCTCTTAACAACCTAATTAGCTTGTGCAGCCAAGAAGCTACTGTTCTCCATCTAGAGCTCTTACAGCAAGTCCTCTCCAGTTACAGAAACTTCCTCCTTGACACCCTAAGAGGACTAGACAATCATGTCTCTCGATTTTCGGAGTCAATGTTCATAGCATCTGGTCAATTTTCGGAGTCAAGGTGTCACCATCCGGTCTTGGACACCTAACAACCTCAACGTCCGGCGACCACTTTTGAAGCTTGGTAAGAACTTAAGGTAAAAATTGTCTTGCCCTGAAGGTTCTCTCATGGAACTGGGACGTGCCCACTGCTTTCTACAACCTAAAGATTTCCTGCTTCAGAGAGTAATGACAGTATGATGCAAAAGACATGGGCAAGACAACCAAGATCATTGTATGTGTTACCGATGACATGGTGCCAAAATCTCTTTGCGAGACGATGAGATTGAGGGTGATCACGCAACGTGGTGCAATGAACTGAGTTATCTACGCATCCTCGAAATCTTTTTCAAAGAATTTCCTTTTTCATTGAAGCTCAAAAAGATTCAAACACTCGTTTAGAAAGGCATGTCGTAGGTCATTTCACTTATATGAAGCATTACAAAGAATTTAAACCCAAATAGTCCACAGATCCAACAGCACTTCCAGCAGTTTGCGTAGTTACTTGGGATTTCCTTCCAACTGAAAATTCTTATCTCGATAAAGATGACTTGGATGAGTGTATCAGAATGCTTGCTACTCTTTCTGAATAATCT
Organism: Escallonia rubra; assembly: GCA_033065855.1. NCBI lineage: Eukaryota > Viridiplantae > Streptophyta > Magnoliopsida > Escalloniales > Escalloniaceae > Escallonia > Escallonia rubra. Next base: position 148,953 of record JAVXUO010003224.1, on the reverse strand, counting down.
TGTAAATCTCTTTGTCCAAATACTATGCTCTATCTAAAATTAGTAGATATTAAGTGACATGGCCAGCTCTTGAGCCTTTATACTGAAGACTTTACCCTTCAGGTTATCAACAAAAAACCTATGTAGGTCTTCCCAACCATCAAGCATCTAGTGATACACATATGGCGAGATGAGCATAAGAGAACGAAATAGAAGACGTGACCAACAGTTCTAATTGATACTAAATTTAGTGATTATGTTCAAACTCATCAACATGTCCATTGTCCAAATTCTTCTACGGTAAAGAGTCATTGTATATGGACATGCATTGATACGTTACCATAGAAAGGTACCAGCTTTCACCAAGACAATGACAGGTTTCTACGGCTCTCAGAGCATCCCACGTTGAGGCAATAGATTCCTTACATGCAGTAGTTATGATGATAGAGTCAGGATTAATGTTTTGAAATCTACTAGAGCTTGAGATCTGGCTGAGGGGTGAAGTTCAACATTTGTCCGTTAAAGATAAAGATTGAATTTTTCATTGACATGGGTAGTTGCATCACATATGATCCTCTGCACCTAACTGGTAGCTAGTTGGAACACCATACACTGACCTTTTTCATGTGTTGCCATGACATCCTTCAGTTGCGGATACAGAAAGTCTAATAAGGGGGGGGGCAAAAGACATAAAAAGTTGATGACTAACATAAAAGAATTGCTTAATTTGACTACTAATCATTTAATATTACTTTTTATATTGATTTATTTAACTTGATAAGGTTAGTCAAGAATGAATTGTTAATCTTGCATGAAGAAGCTTAACTCTTACTCTCTAGATGTATTACTAATGTGATTATTAACTGTACAAGTACAATAGTCACGTATAAGTTAACATACTAAAGAATTTAAACTTCAAAAAAAAAAAAAACTAACCTTGATCAATTCAATTTTTTACGTAATATGGAGATTTGAAATATAGAATTTGGAAGAATGAAGATGGAGTAAAAGTATGATAAAGAAGAAGACTATGACGACCGGTGGCATAAAGAGTAAAAAAACACAACAAAATTAAATCCTAATTAATTAATGTTACGAGATAATGGCATTTGTGTACATATAAAAAAAATTCCAAAAGTTGGCGAGTGTCGTGGCCCTTCCCGGTCATGCAAGAGTTCCACCTATGACATCCTTTAACCTAGAAGGAGTACCTTTTCTGCCCGTAGATGTTTGCAGATAGCCTTTTTTTTTTGGAGAAACCATGATAAAGTATTATTTAACTGTCAAGTTGAGGCGCACAACGTGGATTGACTTTCCCACTAGCATCAAAGTACATGATGCATAACAAAAAAATCGGCGCATGGTTCCAACCTTAGTATTTATTTTGATGATTGCCCACCCGTTTTGCCATAAAGTCCGGGCAAAAGTTAATTTCTCTACAAACATGAAAGGTTCGCACCTGCCACGTGCGCTCAAGTAGTGCCCTACAATCAAGAACCAATTTTTTAATTGGGGGGTGGTGGGGTGGAGGGAGGGGGCTGGGGTTTGCTTTTTAGTTCATTAATGTGACTATGCCATTATCTCGTAAGCTAGTTCCAAAACTATACCTTTTAGATCCTTGCTCCAAGCTAGTTCCATTCCGTTGCGAACCGCCCACCATTCTGTTGCATGGCTATCAATGGTCTATAGGTGTTGAGAGCACCCTCATATCCACCTAGCCTCGTGGTCTCGGATTAGGGTCGCCGCTCCCGCCATGTGGCGCTCCCATCGGTGTTATGTTTTAGCCAATTCTCAGGTGGTGGTTTCCAGCCTATAATAATGGTCTTGCCCATTGGGATGCTGTCGTCACAGTTAATAAAGAATAAGTAATTCGGAGCTAAGGTAGAGGCTTCATATATAAGCCCCCTGACATCAGAAAAGTTTTCATTCAGATGCACGAGATTATTCCTATAATGCAAAAATTTTGATAGTAAGACAACACACATAGTCTTCCAAGGTATGTTATGGGATCCACAGGGACGATGGTGGCTAGTGTGAATTTTACACCATTTTCGCAAGGAGAAGCCAGCATGCCTCGGTTTGTTATAGGTAGAATGCATGATATCCAAAATACCTTGGATCCGGGGTAGTTTCAAAGACATTGGTTGACAGTTTCAATTTGCCCAAAGACGTGAGGTCATGTTTTGTCAACGAGCCAATGAAGATTTGAACATACTGCGAGGCCTTGGTGCATACATTTTAAAAGGAAACTCTGAATGATTGGTGGGCACGTGACTTTCTATATCCACTTCCAGCTTATTTAGGGGTCCTTTCGAGGGGTGTTGATCATAGTGTAGGCTGACTTGACTGAACGTTCATCGGGTTCATCATGGTAGTGGGGTAGGGGTACTGTTTAAATTAGTTGAACAATGTTGTGAGGCGGGATTGATTTCAGTAAGTCCAAATCCCAAGATCTATTTTTTATAACATCACTCATTTTTTATGAATCACTCTGGTAAGTGAGAGGTCCTATAAAAAGGTTACGAAGCACCCCGGCTGGCAACTAGGGATGGTGCCAAAAGGAAAATTTATGCCCATTACCCATATGTTAACGTGTGAAAGGAACCATTTAGTCCCGGGCTTGTATTATATGTTTTAAAAAAATAGTTGGAATGTTGTTGTTGTGCATTCCAGATAGTGTCCATCAGGAAATACTTATCTTTAGAGCTTTAACCTAGAGGTTCTGAGGTTTCTTCCAAATTCTCCAGACAAGATTCATAAACATTGCATGATTGACAAATGACGTTTTCAGGATACCAAGCCCACCCGAGGATCTTGATTTCGTGATAATATCCTAATTTAAGGCGTGCCATTTTCATTCTGACTCATTATGCACAAATATAAAATTCTGATTGAGCTTATCCAGTTGATTTGAGATGCTAGTCGGGAGCATATAGGCTTGCATAGTGTAAGTTGGGATAAAGGCGATGACAGCTTTGACTAGGGTTGTGTGCCCCGTAAAAGAAAGGACTTACCTTTCAGAGCAGCATGTTTGTTGCGTGTCTAATCAAAGATATGTATAAAATAAGGTGTGTTTGTCTTCCTTGAGCTAGGGGCGTACCTAGGTATGTATTTAACTTGTCCGTAGCTCCAATACCAGAGAGCTGGTAGAACGTGGAGTGAATTTCTCTTGTAGTGTTTTTTGAAAAAATTAGTGTTAACTTAATGTATTTTATTTTCAACCCTCTCCAAGCATTAAAATCGTTGAACATGCGCACAAAATTCTCACAATTTTTTATTGTAGCACGAACGAACAAAAGTATGTCATCAGCAAACAATAAGTGAGAAATACCCATCCTTGATCTCGTAACTTTTATAGGATGGATGAAATTTGGCTGCTCCACTTGGATGAGCGAAGAAGAGAGTTCATTGCGGCATAAAATGAACAGGTAGGGAGATAACATATCGTCTTGTTGAAGCCCACAAGTGAGGTTGAAAAATCAGAAGGTAAACCATTCCAGAGAATTGTGTATTTAACGGACCCCAACTTTGCAAAAACTCTTTTTTTAGAGTTTGAAATAAGAAATTCTAGTTTAAATTATCATAAGCCTTCTCCAGATCAAGCTTTTCCATGAACAGACCCCATTTCCCTTTCTTCTTTTTTGATATTTTGGATTAGTTCATTGGCCAAAATTATGTTGTCCGCCGCACAATGACCGTGCAGAAAACTGACTTGAAAAGGGTGGATATTAGAGTCTATGAGTGGCCGGAGACAGTTAACCAAAGTACGAGTAATAACTTTATAACTAGTGTTACAAAGGCTTATTGGCCTAAAATGGCTAGCTATTTTCGGATGAATGGTTTTTGGAATGAGCATGATGAAAGTATTATTGAGTTCCGAAGGAAATTTCCGCTCCCTAAAGCACTCTTTAATAGTGAGGGTTAGGTCCATGCTGAAGAGATCCCAGAATTTTTGGAACACTCCAGGGTGGAAGCCGTCAGGTCCCGGGGCCTTGTCAGGGCTCATATAAAAAAGAGCGGATTTAATATGTTTCTCTATTGGAGAATCCTCCAACATAAGGCATTCTGGGTTATGGCAGTAGTCAGTAGGATACTCCAAAGAAGTCTGATCTACAGAACTTTGTGTAGCTTGATAAAGTCTCGCTATGTGTGTTAGCAAAATTTGTTTAATCTCACCCACATGAGATACCCAACAATTTTGCTCATTTTTTAGTGTTTTAATCTTATTTGTTCGACGGCGATTAAGAGTGGATAGATGAAAAAGTCAAGTATTTCGATCCCCGTCACACGCCCAATTTATTTTTGCACAAAGTTTCCAATAATCATATTCTTGAGAGATCAACTTGTGGTACCTTAACTGGAGTTCATTTTCTAAATTAACTAGGAACTGGGAGTACTTTTGGACCCCTGCTAAACGAGCTAGAATATGAATTTTCTTTTATGCAATGTTACCAAAAATAAGGTTCTTCCACTTTTGGAGATTTGACCCAAGATTTTCAAGTTTGGAATGGACGGGTCGAGACCCTCTGGCTTGCCTTTGCTATTTTTTTTGAATCGTTGGTTTTAGAGCCGGATGGGAGTACCACGCCATCTCGAGCGAATTTTTTTCTTAGAATCGTTATGAGTATTTTTGTCGTTGGTTTTAATGTGTTCGTTAAAGATGTATAATGTGTGCATTTAGATGAATTTTAAGCCACTCATCCGTAGCCAAAACCCTGTCAAGTGGTTCCAGGATGTGATTAGGGCGGCATGTGCGCCTATTTGTCCAAGTGTACGACTGCCATGAAAACCTAGGTCTATGAGCTTGGTATTTGCCACAAAAAAAAAAACCTTAGGCCTACCGTCTTTTTCTCAATTTGGCTAGTTATTTCTTTAAGATCGCCATCATTAACCAAGGGTAATTCTGTGACCTACTTAGCTTATTTAAAACAAGCCATAGCTTTTTCTCTAATACGTATAACATGTGGAGCATAAATTACAAATAGGGAAAATTGCAAAAACCACCCTCGTGGTTTGGGCCAGTTGCAAAAAGACCCTTGCGGTTACAAAAGTTGCAAGAAGACACCTGAGGTTTCATATGTGTTGCACCCGTCAAAAATTCCGTCTCTTTTAACAACATTTGGGGTAAACGCACCTGGATGGCAAGTAACATTGTCAAATACCCATTGAAAACCCATTTTTGCCCTCGGATAGATCTCTTTGACCCACCCTTTTAATTACAATTAAATCAATTTCCATTTTTATTTTCAGATTGCATCAATTTCCTGTCTGGTGAATCAATTTGCAGCTTCCAAATTGTAGATCTAGGGTTTTTTTCATCACCACCGGCATCAACCTCACAACTTCACGCAAATCACCTCCGGCGCCGGTCTCATCACAATACCGTCGGCATCCCTATCGCTAACGGCTTCAACACCAAATCACCACAACCCCAAGGCTACACCCCAGAGCCGCCGGTGGTCAGATCGTCCACCCAAATCCCCTCCACTACCGTCGATGTCTAGATCGGCATGTACACCCGGCGATCTACCTCCAAACCAAGCACCATCCATCGCCGGACCGAGACTGCCGATGTGTAGACCGTAGATCCCTACACTCCGGCCTTTCACCACCACGACGTCAAACGAAAAACAAACGGTGGAAATGGAACCCAAAATCGACGGACAGATCCGGGTGGAGTAGGCATTTGGGGGAGTAAAAGACTGGTACCTGGAGTTGCTGAGGAGAAGCAGAGCGGCCACGTCCTTGAATACCAAGCAAGGCTTCGATCAGTGAGCTCTCTTCTGGAGTGAACGAGAGTTGCACTTCCTGCTGTTGGTCCACCGCCGAACATGAAATACGTCGGCAAATGCCATGCTTGCCACCAGAAGGTCTCTTTTGGGTCTAACGTCGTGCCTCTGTGGGGCTTCTGTCTATCTTATGCGTCTATGTGGGAGAGATGTAAAGGAGGTTAATATATACAGGGGTATTTAAGTCAATTCGTTGATTCCGTAACGGTTCTTGACGGGTGCAACACATATGAAACCTCAGGTGTCTTCTTGCAACTTTTGTAACCGCAAGGGTCTTTTTGCAACTGGCCCAAACCACGAGGGTGGTTTTTGCAATTTTCCCTTACAAATAAAAGCCAAGGTTGTTGAGTGCTTACCTGAACCACAACGTGGATGGCCTGTGGTGACTCGTGCAACATATCTTTCTGAATTTTTTGGGGCTGCGAGAGTAGCTAGATGCCACCATTATACCCATTGCCGCCAACCCGATGCACGCGGTCAAATTCAAGTGAGCTTGCTACTCTTTCGACTGCTTGTCCAAAGATTTTTGTTTCTAGCAGTATCATTGCCTCCAGTTTGTGTCTGATGATCAAGTCACAAGCATGCAGATTAAAGCAATAGTTGCCCGCTTTGTTACAGTTCCATGCAATTATATCCATCATTTTTTGGCAAAGGAAAATCACGGGTATCATATTTGATTTCCATTGGTTTGGGTGGAATCTGAACTTCTGTCCAACTGGGCTATACGAATGTCTCCTCCGACTTTACTTTGATCTTCTCGGCCTTCAGTAAGTAGCTTGGTCATCCCACCACGGGTTCGGTTGAGCACATGAGGGTAACAGCAATGGGAAGGGTTAGGTGTGAGAAAATGATGTTGATGCACGTTTCATGATTTGCTATGAGTTGGGATTCGATCTCTTCGAGTGTTAGGTATTTGTTTGTCATACTGGGATAGGGGTGAAGATGCCAGGTGTTTGGACGAGTCCTCGATTGGTAGCGCTGATGATTTTGTTGATTTAGGAAGTGACTGAAAATTCACAGGGGAACCTGTCGGGTGGAAAAATTGCCCTGTAAGAAGAATGGTTGGTTGTGATTGTAATCTAGGTGAGTGTTCATCATCGGTGGAGGTGGGGGTTGGTTGAGATTGATGTAGGTAGGTGTTGGTGGGCGCAAGGTCATATTAAGGTTGGGGTTGAGGAGTTGGTTGAGGGGTGGGGGTTAGACAAGGGTGAAGGTGTTTGGGGTTGGTGATTCAGGAAGGGGGACAAAGGGTGGAGGGGAATGGTTATGAATGATTGTCGCATGCTCAGAGAGGGAATGAAATAGTGGGAGACCACGGGTGTAAGTGGGTCATTGAGTAGGTGGTTTGCTTTCAATTGCGGGTGCAGAAGAGAAGTTTGCTATGTTGTTTCCTGACTGTCTCTCGGTAAGCCTGGAAAGGGCACATCAAGTCTTGCCCTGTTGTGGGGGATGAAGGTTGGTAGCATTTTCAATAGTAATTTTAGAGTCCTGGAGTGCAGTGGTTCTACCTGAATTTCCTAAGTTACAATGGGGTGGCACAGTATATATAGTCGGTTGAGGGTGACCAATGTTGTGAATGTTGCGATGTTCCACGTCTATCATGCAAAGGCTAGGTGGGTTGCATGCCGAAAGAGTCTTGAAGGGTTGGTGTATATGATTACAGTGCCTAATTTTTTAGGGGGCTTTGGGATTGGCTTTAGGTGCTGAATCCACTCGGGAGATGTCTATTGGTGTAGTTTGGCGGTGGGTTGGGATGTTCGTCTCACACATGGCTTCTGGGCTGATGGTGGTCCCCTTTTCTTGGTTAGTTTGGCGTACAACTTTAGACAAAGCAAAAAAAAAAAGTGGCAGAGTTTGTATTTTAAAACTGTGTCGTGCAAAAATGGGGGTTAGAGGGGTTCAGGGTAACAAATGGTGGGGCCCTAGTGTGAGAGGGCTATCTTTGAGCACTATTGCTGCCAGTCGTCGATCTGGCTGATTGTGTGCTCGCCAGATGTATACACCGAATTATGGCTGTCAAAAGTGAAGTCCAGCCGTCGTTCTCCCTCCCTCGCCGGTGCATCACCAATGTCCAAGGTGTTGTGCTATCTACTGATTGATTGATCCATTGGTTCTCGAGAGGTTGTGTGCTTTGATTCGTGGTTGTTGAAGTATTCGTCGTATCTAGAATGGATGTCAACTGTTGGGCAATGGTGTGGCCGGAATCGTCTACAGGTTGTAGCTTTGGGCATCTTTCAACCAAATGACCGATGCATTCACATTTTATGCAAAGCGACGGTAAATTTTGGTACTGTAGCCTCTGATAGAAGTTCCAGTTCTGTGAGGGGTTGGGTAGTGTCGATTTTGACACATAGGCAAGCAAAACGCCCTCTTGCAATTGATGCCGCAATATTGTCAATTTGCAAGGACTGTCCAATTGTCTTTCCGATTTGGGTGATGATCTCATGATCGAAGTACTCGATTGGGAGTCTGTTTAGTCGAATCCACACTAACATTATCGAGATTTTTGTGGTTGACGGATCAAAATTTGGTTTTTACTGTTGCATTGATAGGTAGTTTGTGCTGATAAACCATGGTCCTTCTTCAAGGGCTTTTCGATAGTCTTCTTCCACGGTGAATTTGGCAACGTGGAACTCATTCAATGTGTTGCACTTTGGTCATAGGAAGCCAGATTCTAACAAGTCTAGGTGTTAGCGACGTAGTAGTGAAGAATTGGCCTAAAACTTTAATGATAAGAATATTTTTCCATGGCTGATGAATCCGCAATTCCAGCACTGGTGATAGGGCTACAGTTGGAATCTTCGGGTTGTCTACGGTGTTTTGGGCCTTGATGAGTGTTGGAGGAATAGTCTTGATCTTCATCCGCATTATGTATAGTATCCTTCAAGTAAATGGTCATGACATCTTCATTATTGCTTTGTGGCAGAGCGTCTTTGAAAGATTATGATGCCAAGGAAAGTGGGTTCGTACCTACGTGGAGGTGCCACAAAGGCTGCAGTCCGAGTCAGCTTCCAAGTATGTAAAGTGAGAGACAGTGAGGCGGAGAAATGGCAGAGAGCAAGGCTTCCCAGACAGGTCGTGAGGGCTGGCAGTGCTGCGCAGGCAGGGCGACGACGAACAGGGCCGGCAGTCGATAATCCAAGCTAGGGTCCAAGTCAGGGATGCAGCGTCAAGGGACTGATGTCAGAAGTCCAAATGTGTTTCTCTCACTAGAATTTCAGAGATAATGGATTTTTAGAGAAAGAAAGTGAGAATGTCAAATGAGAGAGAAGTCCCCCAAATGAGTTCCAAAGTCCACTATTTATAGGCAAAAGTATGCCTGTCATCAGCTGACATGTGTCATCCCATAGGAGTGACACGTCACCAGGGGTCCACAAATACCGATTCTCCGTCGAACTGCCTGTTCCCAAATTTCACTGCCCTGTCCACACAACATCTCTCTACATGTCTAAGAAGACTGACCACACCACGGTAGCATGATTAGAGTACGCTTGTTGCCCCAGCCACTGGTCCAAGCCCTTACTGAATCCCACAAGGTGCGCCAAGAGACGCGCAAAGAACCTGACAGCGGTGAGGGTTGCCCATGTAGTCAACTACCAGGCGGACTAGGCGCACTGCCCTCCAAAGACCTGCTCCCGTCTCAGAGTGAGCCGGGGGTCATCGTCCTGGGGGCGCTGACGATCACCGGTAACATGAGTGGACATGGTCGCAGCTCAGTGCCTAGTGTCACACAAGTCACCCCAGGCGGCGATAACTTTGTGGTAACGAACCCATCCCGATGCGGAGGGTCCTCATGCCGGAGCACTACGAGCGGAGCCCCGCCAAATGAAGACGGCGATGTCTTTGTGGTAACGAGCCTATCCTGCTGCGGAGGGTCCTCGTGCCGGAGCACTACGAGCGGAGCCCCCCGGAATGAAGACGGCGATGGCTTTGTGGTAACGAGCCCATCCCGCTGCGGAGGGTCCTTGTGCCGGAGCACTACGAGCGGAGCCCCCCAGAATGGAGACGGCAATGGCTTTGTGGTAACGAGCCCATTCCGCTGCGGAGGGTCCTCGTGCCGGAGCACTACGAGCGAAGCCCCCTGAAATGAAGATGACGATAGCTTTGTGGTAACGATCCTATCCCGTGGCATCGATGGATTTGTGGTAACGAGCTTATCCCGCTGCGAAGGGTCCTCGTGCCGAGCACTACGAACGGAGCCCCCGGAATGAAGACGGCGCTAGCTTTGTGGTAACGAGCCTATCTCGTGGAGGAGATGGCTTTGTGGTAATGAGCCTATCCCGCTGCGAAGGGTCCTCGTGCCGAAGCACTACGAGCGGAGCCCCCTGGAATGAAGACTACGATGGCTTTGTGGTAACGAGCACATCCCGCTGCGAAGGGTCCTCGTGCCGAAGCACTACGAGCAGAGCCCCTCGGAATCATGTAATATGATAGTAGTGCAAGGGCGCGGCGATGAACGTCGCGGAACAATACTTGGTACCGGGAGCACGTAGTGTGACAGAGAGCCAGGGGGATGGCTGTATCAGCGGCGTGGCGCATGGGCGCGGCGGAGTGTGAGAGTACGGTGTGCGGGCGCCGGCGATGGGGGTCACGAAGACAGCGCGCAGGTGCAGGCGACGAAGGTCGCAGAGACGGCGCGGGCGACGGGAGTCGAGGAGCGGGCGCATGGGCGACGGGTGTAGCGGAGACGGCACGCGGGCAAGGGAGTCGCGGAGCTATCGCGCTGACACAGGCGACGAAGGTCGCGGAGATGTCGTCCGGGCGACGGGGGTCACAGAGATGACGTCAGGGCGACAGGGGGTCGCGGAGATGTCGTCCAGGCGATGGGGGTCGTGGAGATGACGCCGGGGTGATGGGGGTCGCAGAGATGATGTCCAGACGACGGGCGACGGGAGTCACAGAGCCGGCGCGTGGCCACAGGCGACGGGCGTCGTGAAGCCGGTGCACGGGCGAGGGGCGCCGTTGAGTAGGAGCATGGGCGACGATGGGCATCGTGAAGACGGCGCAAGGCGGCGAGCGACAGTCGTCGCGACGACAGAGCGCGGTGACTAGCGACGGTCATGGCGTACGGCGTGTGTCGTGAACAACAATCGTCGGTCGCAAGGAGGTGGCCGACCCCGGAGGTGGCCGACCCGGAAGGTGGCGACGGCAAGGTGGCCGGCCCGACGGTGGCCGACCCTCCCAAGGTGGTTGACCCCCAAGGTGGCCGACCCCCAAGGGGGAAGGCACGCCAAGGTTGCTTCACGAGCAATTCACGTGACTTGAGTATGTGTCGGTTTGACCGGCTTCTGAGCGTTGAAATTTTGACCGTTGAATATGTGACGTGTCGCCCAAAACGGGACCCCTGCTAGGCCCTTGGGTGTGACCAAAGTAGGTTGGGAACAAGTTGTCTTGAGTTTGGATTGAACTGGTTGTGGTTCACTTGTGGATAGTGTTGAATGGTTATGATTTGCCAACAGTGAGGTTTATGGGGGAGACTGCAGTTATATCCAAATTAGAAGATATCTGCTATGTCAGCTGATCCTGTCGCGACTAATGTATATCTTATGTTGCTACTGGTACTACTGATATGCCTTAAGTCATTATTCAACACATAGCATTATTGTTCCATTTAGTGGTTGTCTTTATGCCGAGGCCTCGTTCCTTTTTAGGAAGACATACTTCCTTCCAAGAGACTTTAACACCTCCAAATGTCATTTCATCTCAGGTACATAATATAAGCATTGAGCTTTGCTCAAGCTCTTTATGAACCTTGATGAAAATTCATGTAAATATGTTTAGTTTCTAAGAAGTATTTTATTTCCAAGTATTTGTTGTAGTACTTGTGGTCGGGGTAGTTGTGTCTTTTCAGTTTGATCTCTAAATTGAGTCAGCTATGAAGTATTGGGATCCTTTGTAAAAGTAGCATGCTGTCGTGGATTTAGAGAAGTCTGACGTCAGTGATAGGGGTTTGCGTGCAAAAGATTTTACTTCTCTTTGAAGATAAGAGTTGGCTTCTCTTGAAAGCTTTGGAGTTTTATAAAGGAAGACAAGTCTGCCTTCTCTGACATTTTGGAAGAAAATAGAAAAAAGAAGTGTAAGATTGAGCTCCAACTCCACCTAGCTGGGGTTCTCAAGCATTGGAGGCTGGGATTATAATAAGGATTCAACCCTGTGGTGCCTTCCGATCACTCTACCGTTGCTATACGAGTGAGAGGCCGGTACAAAGATGTTATTTCTAATGCTACTCTCGGCTGCTCAAGTCTATAACATTTTGTTTGGATATTTTCTCAAAGTTCGTAAGAAGTTAACAAGTTTATTGATGCAAGACTGTTAAGTAGAATACTTATTTCAATTTTTATAGATTTCAGCCCACGTGAAATTAGTATGTCTATACATGTTACATCCTCATTTGCATCAACGCGTATCTAGAGCAAGTCCTTTCTTTTGGCTATTTGTATCTCTATTTTGAGCTGCGAAAAGCATGGTTGAAAGAGGTGGAAAAGGTTCTAGGATCAGAAATGTAGTCGTAGACATGTTTGAAGAGTTGAAAGATCAAGTTCAAAATCTCACCCAACTGATTAATGATCCTAACCATGGAAATGGAACCGATAATGAATCTAATTGTGTTCAAGATGTTGCAATTGAACTTAGTCACTCTACTAAAGAAGTAAGTGATAGTTTAAGTGATGGCCGAACGCCTGATTGTCACAGGGTTCTCGAAATGATAAAGGACGCCAACGATAGGAATATTGCATGGTACATGCTCTACAGAATTTAAAAGAGTATGACGTCCAAGTCCATTTTGCTGAATTTGATGTTCACATGAAACCAGAGGTTTCTTAGATTGGGTGGACAACATCGAAAGTTATTTTGATCAGAAAGAAGTACCTGAAGAGAGGAAGATGAAGCTTGTAAGAGTGAAGCTAGAGGTCCAACGCTTTTACTGGTGGAAGCATTACCAAAATAAGAGGGATTCAAAGAAAAAGGTAAAATTCAGAGGTGGGATAAAATGAAAGAGAAATTGAAAGCTCAGTTCTTGTGTCAGGATTCTGAGTAAACTTTGTGCCAAAGAGTACAAAATCGACGACAACATGAGAAAAAGGTGAATAAGCACATTAAAAAGTTCCACAAATTGTCATTGAGGTGCAATCTTGCTAAGGCAGAGAGACAATGTTAGACAATATTTGAATAGCCTTTGATTAGCCAATCAAGATTAGGTGAGCCTGCAATGCCCTTATAAAGTCAATGATTGCTTATCAGCCTGGACTAAAAGTTGAAACTCAACTCACTCGTGGTTCCTGTAGAAGACTTGTCTATGAGGGCAACAACAATGGTTCAATTATAGTAGCCCAAACAACACCACTTGCGGTGGGTCTACAAATGCTCCTTTGCATCCTCAACAACAAGCAAACACTAACGTGGTTCGTGGATTTGCTTACAATAGCAAAACCAGGAAAAACCCAAATCAAGTGGTTTGGATTTCAGTTGAATTTGGCATTTCTACATGGCGAAACCAAAACCAGGTTGTGGGCCTTATGAATGTGCCAAATCAGCCACAAGCTAGTGATGATGCTATAGCCGCGCTAAAAATCTGAAGGAGGTTTAAGAAGAAGTTCGAGAAAAAATGGCTGAGATGAATCAATGCTTAGGTTGTTTATAGAGACAGAGATTCAAATAGTTCAAAGATGGGGATGTGGTTATGGTTTTCCTTAAGAAAAAAAGGTTTCCAACAGGTACTTACCATTAATTACAAAATAAGAAGGTTAGCCCAAGCAAGATATTGAGCAAATTGGTGATAAGGCCTGTGAAGTAGAACTCTCTCATGCTCTAGTCATGTCCCCCATCTTCAATGTGGCAAATATTTACACCCTTCATGGTGATACACGTGCTGAATTGGGTGATTTTGGTATCGAAACATCATGTGAGAGTTCTTTAAGACAAAAGGACAAGGTTGTCGGAGAAATTAAGAGCAGGGGCATCTTTAGGATTCCTCGTGAAGTGGGTAGAGAACTCATAGTTAAGCGAGAAGGAGTTTGCGGAAACTGACGCTAAGATGTGCCAAGTTGCAAGTACGTCACATGAAAGGTACCATTTTGGATACCAATGAGATTACCAAGTTCAGTAGGCATCTCGTCACATGAACCAGCCTCGTAACTTGCATAGGAACTCTCAAGTAAGTCACATGAAAGGTGACATTTTTTTTGCATATGAATGAGATTACTAAGTTTAGTAGACATCTCATAGACACACCAGCCCCATAAAGTACACAACTTTGGAGGTTTGATTCAAGACCTAGTAATCTTCCAAACTTGTCCATAACATCTTTAAATAACTTGATAGAGGATGCATTTTCCTTTGCTAGGATGAAACGATCATCTGTGATGCTCACATTGTGTATCTTGACTTGAGCTCATACTCATAACACTTAGGGTGGTACAGTCGAGAAAATTCCTCGACACTAAATATGTCAAAGATGCTTGAAAGCTCTTCCATTACTGGTAAGAAGATGGATGCGTTGATGGGATCACCCTGTATCAAACCTCTGGCGCCAGTGCTGAAGAAGCTTCTCCAGTTGCCAATTTTGAACTCGGCCAAACTTAAGCAAGTTAGTGACTTCCATAACAATTTTATGAAAGTCCCAGCCACAACATGATAATCCTTTTGGGTATCGATGTTCACGGAGCATCTAGGAGAACCCTTTGCCTTCGTTTGAAGAATGTAACAAGCTCTTGCATAAGGCGTCTTCATATTTTGCTCTAACTCTTTATATGCCCATCAATGTATTCTTCTCTTTTCTGTTTGAACTCCCCTGTTAAATAACAAGGCTTTACATAACCTTTATAAGAGTCATTATTGTCATTTAATGGCGTTAACATGTCATAGTGTAAAAGGAAATTGTGAAAGTTATTTGCGGAATATTTTGGCGTTTATGTGAATTTAAAGATACTTCTTTTGTCTTCATCATATTTATTTTTCGTGTTTTATGTGATCTTTCCTTCCGTCTACGTAAGAAAATCTAAGTAGCGAGTTTACATGAATTTATGAAACTATCACAATATTTGCTGAAATCGGGAATCTATTACGTCAACTTCCGATTTTGTGGAATAACTTTCAAATAAAAGGCCGAAAGTAAAGCCCAAAGGAACTGGACCTTGGTGCTTCTGGAACCGACACTCCTGTTTTTCTTGAGGAGGAATATTAACGTGCACAAAAGAGAAACTGCATTTACCGCGCTAATACGGTCGACGAGTTCTTATTGGTTAGACACTCCAAAGCCTAAGATTTATCATTCCCGTAGCCGTGGAAGCAAAGCAGGGGCTGTGTAACTGCGGTAATCCTTGGGCCTTTCTATTTTCTGTCATCTCTCTCATTGCGACTCTAACTCCATTTTTGATGCCCAAAAGCCTCGTTTTGGTCTCAAATAGAAGCAACTATGTGAACGAAAGGCAAACTATTTATAGGCCCATTTCACTTTCCTGACCCTCATAGCCAGTGCTTCAATTTTCGGATCAGTTCTGGTTTGATCATGTGTAACAGATTCTTACCTGTTCTATGCCCTTGTTGTGTTCGACAAAATGCCTCAATGAAAGCTAAAACTTAGAACTTTCAACTTTGGCCTCTTAACTTTGTGCTTTTCTGTTCTCTTCCGTAGATTTTCTCGTCGCGTAGGGCTTCGAGGGAGCATTGGAGGACTCTTGCATTGAGCAGGTGGGTACTAACTTGCTTATGGTAGCTTCCGTAATCTGTTGCCTCTGTTTTACTCTCTGTAATGGGTAATTAACTTGAACTCTGTGTGTGCCCGCCTCCGTGTCTGTGTGGGAATCCCACATTTGGGGGCTCTCCCATTCTTGCTAATGGCACCCAATGGTCTGCACGTAAGTTAATGGCAGGAGTGAAGAATTGGAGTGCCGATAGGGCCACTCCCGCATAAACGGAGGAAGTAACAAAGTGATGCCTAGGAAGATATTGGCCACCAGATATGTTATCTGCATCTCCCTAATGTTGTGTCCAAGGGAATAATCAAATCTGATTAGTCGAGCTAACTAATGATATGCTTCACAAATTCGTATCCCATTTCGACTCGTAAATGATGTGATAAACTGTGAGCCAAGTACGACCTAAACCACAACAAGTCAGGTTACTTGGGTGTAAAAATTTGAGATCAGTCGAGTAATGATGTAATTTGCAAATTCGTAGTCCGTTTCGACTTGTAAATGATGTGGTAAACCATTAGCCAAGTACTTTAAACACTGGGATCTATTGTTTTGAAATGTATGTTCCACATAAACCACTTTATTTGAAAGTTGATAATTTTTTTTGAAAAGAATAGCAGTAACCGAATCAGTTTTCTAACAGAAAAGAGAAGTAGAAATCCAAAAACTGATACCTAAGTTCTTTTCACGATGGCCATATTTTTCTTGAATATTGTTCAAGTCCTTGCTTTCCGAACTTTTTGAGACTAGTTGCATGTCAAACCATTTCGAAGCTAAATTCAGAAGCTCTAATTGAAGAATAATTACTTAATTGAATCAACATGAATCTGTCACCTGTACTTCCTACGTCTTTGAGTTGCTTGCTTGTCAAGAACATTTTTTTAAAAAGGAGTAAAAAGGGGTTCGGCACTGCTGAATATTCTCTTAATACTGGAAACCAATTGAATGTGTTCAAGAGAACAAGTTCATGAAAGTTGGTCCATTCCAATGAAATCATCTGTGGCTAACTCGTGCCAAACCCCTACATGTTTTCATTCTTAATTCTTCTCCCAGGAACTCCACTTCTGGTTGATGCCCCAGCCGGCCGGAATCTTCATGGCACACGCTCTGAGTTTCAGTTCTACGATTCTCGGCTGTGGATTAATTCGTGGAACCAAGATTTTGCATGGCAAACGTGGAGCCTTCGTTTCCAGATCCTCTCCTGGATTGAGGAGCATCAAGGCTGTGCAAGAAAACGAAGGGCCTCGAAGGCTGGTCGACATTATTCGACTGGTGCCTGAAATCTCAAGGAACTACTTTAGAAGTCCTTCTAGGAGGGCACTTTTCGGGGGTATATCCTTGTTGGGTGGATTTTACGTGGCGCAGACGATCTCCCTCTCCTTTGGGGCTTTAGGAGTCAACGATGTAATCGCCGCAGTAGTATGTGTTCTGCTAACAGAGTACGTGACGAGGTTCTACTATAGCCGGCCGAAGGTGACTTTCCCCCTTGCTCTCCTGAATAATTTCAAGATGGGTTTCACTTACGGTCTCTTCATTGATGCTTTTAAGCTTGCCAGTTGAACTACAACTGCCTGCTCTCACACACTCCATCCGAGCTCTTATAGATTATCAGAAGCGTCGTATTGTTGAAAAGTAGAACCGCCTGCTCTTACACTCTCAATCCGAGCTCTTATCATGTATCGTGTATCAGATTACCGAGTCTCGTATTCTTGAAAACTTTCTCGCAATTGTGTGAATGGAATATATATGCATGGTGGTTCTCTCATTTCTCCTCTGTAACGACGACACTACTGTGAGATCTCGAAAACATTAGGATGCCAATTGCTGCTATAATGTTCAGAGTGAACTGATTAAATACAACAGTTGCCAGCTGATGTTCATGGTCGATTTCCTTTTTCCAAAGTGCACAATTCTATCGTTGTCATTTTTCGAAGTTGCGAATGTTTGGAAGTACCAGAACACGACGATACAAGGATTCAGTTCCCAGACTAAATAGCAAAACCTTAACTTCAAGCCTTCTTTTGCTGCTAAATGAAAGATCTCAAAATTGGCCTTGCTAGTACGCCTAAAACTGCACCCATCAATACATAGAGCGATATTCTTTATTTCTTCTTCATTAACAACTTACAATACACTAATCATAAAGATGGCACAAGAGAGGAGAAAAGTGAAGCACAACAAAGGAACCCTTAGGTTTCATAACTCTCTTAGGTTATCCTCCCGGAGACGCTACTCATCAAACCCAATCGAGTAAATCATTCCACCTGGCATAAACAGCTCTCCTCACCGCATCAAAAGCAGGAACGCCTCGTTATTGGTCTCTACCGCGTACTCATAACCGAGATCGTTGGCGCGACTTCGAAACTCGTCCATCTCTGTGGAGGCCACTTGGATACCGACTAATACATTTGCACCGGTCTCTCCCTATTGACATGGAGAACTAGGTATCAGATTTTACTGCAGTGCAGAACAGAGATATTACCTTTTGGATGAATTGAAATGTTAGAAATAAGGTCTGAGATGGAACCTGGCCACGGTAATGGAATAAGGTAATATTCCAGCGTGGACTAAAAGCGTCCAAGAACTTCATCAAAGCACCTGGTCTCTCGGGGAAAACAAACCGACAAAGCAGCTCGTTTTGCAGAACTGATGGGCTTCCCATCTGAAATTCCAAAGTTAAGTAAACTTAAGCATATAAACAACATAATATCTCACTCTGAAAGAACCTCTAGAGTTGATGCTTACAAAGGACATACGCACAACAAATCAATTTGTGGTCGGGAGTAGATATGAAATCGTATACACCAAGACTAGCGCTGCTATTCTTTCAGTGGTACCACTAGTCTTGCAATCTTGAAGGATCACATTTATTGCATGAAGTTAGCATTTTATTGCACTGCCTTCCTCCGGTAGCTAATTTTCAGTCAAATCTTAGCATCAACGATGCTTTTTCACATGGACAAACATGAGAAGTCTGCTTGAATAAACTCAACCTTCAAAACCGTAAAACAAATCTGAAATTCATTTTGTGTTATATATATTTTTCGGCCTAATTAAGCAGACTCTGTTTGACAACATTTTTTTTTTTTTCATTTTTTAAAAAAAAAAAAAAAAACTAAAGAGCAGTTTAATTTAATTTTTTTTTTTACAAAAACAAGTGGGTGTTTGATAACCCAGTTTTTTTTTTTTTTTTTTGTGTTTAATAACCTAGGTCCTGTTTGGCACAACTTTTTTTTCTAGTTTTTTTTTTTTTAGTTTTGGAAATTGGAAAAAAAAGTTGCGTTTGGTAACCATTTTTTTTTTCCCTTCTTCAGTTTAAAAAACCAGTTTTTAAACTAAAGAAGAAAAAAAAACTCTAAAAATGAGTTTTTTTTTTTTTAGACCACCGGCAGTTGCCGAAGGCCAACTCCAGCCACCACCACCTGCGGCAATCTCTGGCGACCACCACCACCGGCAGTTGCCGAAGGCCAACTCCGGTGGCGGTTGCCGGCGGCCAAACCACCACCAAAAAAAAAAAAAAAACTCATTTTTGGAGTTTTTTTTAAAAAAAAAACAAAACTGGTTTTTTAAACTGAAGGGAAAAAAAATGGTTACCAAACATGTTTTTTTTTTCCAGTTTCCAAAACTGAAGAAAAAAAAACACTGTCAAACGGGGCCTAAGCAGCTGGTGTTTGTTAGGCCATAAGAGATTATTCTCTCACAGACCTATTTTCTTGTAACTGTTGAACTAGAAGTAAAAACATGTACATACAATGTCTAAATAATATAAGATGTGGGCAAGTCCATAATCACGTACGTATGTATAATGGAAAGACAACTGGAGCTAAACCTGATCTCAACCCGCTTACTGTTACACACCCAAGGCAGTGTATATAGCACACAATAAAAGTCATTATTGACTCCAATAAAAATTCTGTATGCTATGATGATGTTTGAAAACTTTAACAAAAAACGTGCACCTTCGTCACTTGTACACTTTCAATGCCACATTATAGTAAATAGTAATCCCCCTCTCTATCACAACATAAGCTACTCCAACTGTTTAAAACCATGTACTTCAGTAGTAAAGACTGGGTTACGCAATTGTAATGACCCAATCCACAGCCCAATCACAAGGCAGTGCCTCCCTCAGAAGGGCTAGCCAAGTAGGCATTTACGAGTTCATGGCAAGGTCTTATGACACCAATCTCATACTATCTCACATCCGATGTGGGATATCAGATTAATGATGCTTTAGATTAATTATAAAGCAAAGACCATAGTGGAATTCGTAAGTATCATGCACAAGAGTGTCTAAAGTAAGTGAAACGACTAGCATCAACTTGCTAATAAGACTAGAGAAGATAAGTTTCTTTCCTAATCATCCAGGTCTCTCCTGAAGCATCTCATTAGTCATTTCATACTTTTATGTCCTAAAATGGCTCTCCCGGTGGTGGACCAAAGCAGAGCTGTGGCCCGAATGGACGGGCCAAATCAACCAACTTGGTCTTTTAGAACCTTAGTTTATTTCATTTCAACATGGAATTCGATACAAGCTTCCAACAGGGGATGCATATGGAATGTCCTTCATCTGCTCTTTCGGTGGATCGAGTTTAGTCAGCTGATGTTCAAGATGTGGGAAAGCTTAAATTCAATTTTTCCTTTCTTTATGAGAAGTAAAGATGTATCGACTAGGGTGCCAAAAGGGTGTATACACCTGAAAATTTTATATGCTAAAAAAAAATTTGTTCAAAAAGGAGAACCCCAGACTCCCTATGAACAATATTTTCCTCTCCTACATCACACATGCATACTTCGAAAAGAAAACTCCTACATCACTTCCTCAACCATATTTTCTCCATCAGCATAGAGAGATATAAATCCCAGCAAACAGACTATCCTAATGAGCAACAAGCTTCATGCGCACTTCCAAAAGAAAACTTCACGTCCACGCAATAAAACCAGTTAAGGAAGAGAGAACAAGCAAAACAAAATAAGAAGGTTACCAAATGCCGTAGATGATCTTTAACCAAGTCATTATCAGTGAAATTGATGGTTCGAAGTCGAGAGGATTCCATCCTATCCACCATTGATTCAAGTTCTGATTTTCTGTGAAGTCCAACACTGCACATAGCCAGAAGACAATTATAAATACAATCACCACACACAGACACACACGTGCACACACACACACACACACACAGGTTTCTTGCCTGTACAATACTACAGCTTCTTTGTCAGAACTATATCTATACTTGAACTCGGTAATATTCATAGGTCCCACCTGCCAAACAAAGAAACTATAAGTCATAGATGACTTGAAACTACGCAAAAAGCTGTGCAAGTTCTTTGAAAAACGCACTAGCTCACTGAAAAGTTTAAAGCTACCAGGCTCCTCTGGCATGTAAGTGGCAAGCACAGCCTCCCGCTGTCTACCTATATCTGCAAGTTCCGTCACCAATCTCAATCTATCAAAGTTCATGTTTGCCCCACTGGTTATTGCTACTACATTAGCACCCTTGAGGTTATAGTACTTGCAGTAAGCTTCAGCTCCAGCAAGGGCAAGAGCACCAGCTGGCTCCAGAATGCTCCTTTTCTCCTCAAACATGTCCTGAAACATGAAGTAGATAGCAAATATTAGGTCTGAAAATGCCATATACTAAAAAGTCTCTGTAGTTATCAGCTGCTCAACGAAGCGGCTGGCAGCAGAATCACTTAGCAGGCTATGAAAAATGACATTAGCCGGTTGAAGCACTGGTTCTTTTAAGACGCTGAAATGGATAATAAAGCACCCCCTAGTTCCTATAGGTAACCGATGGCACCGGCTGTAAAAACGTCACATATAGCTGACCTGCAGTCTCATTCTTCACTCAATCTCTTGGTCAGAGAGGTTACAAAAAGCAAACACACAACAGGAGCAGCAAGACTGGCCTCACAAGCAAACAAGACTAAAGAGGCAATTCCATACTACAAGGGACAAGCTTGCCTTAATTGAGGCACAGATAGCATCACGGTTAACAAGAACTACTCCATCTATCAGTTCTCTGCATAGACGGAAAGTCTCTTCGCCGACAACTTTAACAGCTACACCATCTGCGAACCCTCCCACTTGGTCCAGCACTACTCTTTGACGATGATGTAATGACAAAGCCATTGCATTTGCATCAGATGGCTCCACACCAATAACCATAACCTGTGTAAAACGGTCTTCAATAGTAAGCATTTAGCACGATCCAGATATAGATAATGAAAGACTGCAGAGTACAAAAATAAGTCTACTGTACTGCTTGAAGACATTAGAGATGGTGCCTTCCTATCCTTACCTCTGAAATTGCATCATTACCAAAAGTTCACAAACAAAAATTGTAGCATAAACAATAGGGTAATACAAATGGCAGACACGATAATTTTTGGAGGGAAGGGTCAAGACCTCAAGGGGTTAAAGAGATTTGCAGTCATGGTTACTTATAGAACTTAATCTTGCCCAGTCTTTTATATTTACTACACATTGCAACTAGACAATTTTCTATGTTATTCCTCCCAAAAAACTCGTCCCATATATATGACATGACAAATTACCCTAACACTAAGAAAGACATTCCCATCATGGTATTATCTACCATGTTCCTACATATTTCCCCATATGCACAACCTGCAGATCAAAACCTCATTTTATTATATCCTTTCTTTAACTAAATCTGAAATGGACTGTTGTAATGTGTTGTTGAGGGGGTGATAGTGATCCCCAGGCTCCCGCCATTGCATGGCTTGGCGAGGGTGAAGTCCCGTTAAAAGTTCAAAGACTAAGCAAGACTTGAGTCCAATCGTAAAAGACTTAAAAACATTTTACAAATACTAATCGGAACCGGGGGATCCGAAATGATAAAGATAAAAAAAAAAATACACTGAAACTAAAACTCTTTTTTTTTTGGGGTCCATAACCCCCTGATCCCTGCTGTCTCTCAGTACGATAACAAGAGAATTTACCAGCTGACACGAACACATTGCAACTAATCTGCAAGCTACATTTCTCTCTCTCTGTGTGTGTGTGTGTGTGTGTGAGAGAGAGAGAGAGAGAGAGAGAGTATTACATTAAGGATGAAACTAATAAATCTCTTAAAATGCAAGAGTCTTCGTATTTATCATACCTTTGTGACCAAACTTAAAAAGTTGTAATTCTTATTCAAAAAGGAACCACAAATGTCCCAACAAGCAATCAAAAGTTTGTATATCTTACTTGAGCTCCTATGAATGGTTCCAGAGCATCCTATGAATTTTTTAGATTTAATATAGTTTAAGGTCCACAAGCAGGGTATTATAGAGCTTTTTACTATATTCTTAAAATAATGCGAACATTCTACCAAAAAAACCTTAACGACTCTTAACCAAGTACTCTTAATCACGCATCGCTCAACAAGCAATCAAAAGTTTTTACATCTTACTTGAGCTCCTATAAATGGTTCTGACTATATTCTTAAATGATGGGAACATTCTACAACAAAAACCTTAAGGACTTTTAACCAAGTAGTTGAAAAGATTCAAATTGTAGGCCTACACGTAAGAGCTTATACATCGGAGACCCTTTCACCAAGTAAAGTCAAGGCATTTTCTCTAATGTAGTTTGTTCAATGTTCTTGCAATGCATCTTTCATACTTCTTGACTATCTCTCATCAACATCTGTTATAAGGGCTATAAGGTGTTATATGGTCATAGGAATTACCCAAGGATTGGAGATACAAATTGCTTCAGTAAGTCGAGGTCATTCATTAATCAATTTATCATAATCACCAAAAGCTCTACCTTATTCGTTCATGAGGTTGATTTATATTACGCCATTAAGACCATTGAGAAAGTAAAAATAATTTCTCGCTATGACCTGGTGTGCTTGAAGAAACTCCAAGTACACATCTGCGTAGGCATGAGGCTAATATATCAATATGGAAAAAGTGAGACAACCTCCATTAAGAAGGGAAAAAAAAACTAACCTCAGGCGAAACCCTCTTGATATATGCTGCAATACCAGCTATTAGCCCACCACCTCCTACGGGCACGAATACAGCATGCAATGGGCCTTGCATTTGACGCACAATCTCCATTCCAACTGTTCCTTGACCCATTATCACATCTGGGTGATCAAAGGGAGGCACAAAGGTCCGGTCCTCATCTTCGGCTTTCTTTTTGGCATATGTTTGTGCTTCATCGTACGAATCCCCGACCAAAACAACTGTTGCACCTAGTCTCTCAACCGATTTCCACTGATAGAAAATTTCATAAACTTCAATAACGATATACCTAAATAAGTAATGACGACTTTAGATAAAAAAGTGCAAACAAAAGTAACCTTAATTTCTGGCGTGGTAACAGGCATAACAATCACAGCATTACATCCCAGCCTCTTAGCGGCTAATGCAACCCCTTGAGCATGATTTCCTGCTGATGAGCAAATGACTCCTCTTTCCAACTGCTCCTTTGGAAGTTTAGCCATCATGTTATAAGCTCCTCGCAACTTAAATGAGAAAACCTGCAACCCCCCACACAACCAATCATCAAAAAATCCGCAAACACTTATCTTTTAAGTTACTAACTTAAAAAATCGGAAACCTATGATAGACAGTAACCTAGTCTGGATGATATGCGAGTAAAGACCAAATAACAAAGATATGGACATGCATTAAAAAACGCAACCAGTCAACCGTCACAATACCTATCAATTCAATCTAAATTATAATGTCAGACTCGCTTTCAATTTATTTAACCAAAATTCCATTTGTCATTGATTTCAGCAAGATAAAAAGCAAAGTTGTGTCGAATCACATTGGAAGCCTTATGCATTCGATGGTATTCAGCTGAAATTACGTGCAACCAACTTGAAAAAACCATACCTGGAAACATTTAGAGGCATATTAATATACATGTATATCATATACTCCCTCCATCCCACTGAGTTTTTTCCTTTTGCTTTTGCAAATTCCTTGAATAGAGTTGGTACATGTACAGATTCAATGCACTGATTGTGATTGTTTCTGTGCCTTAGCTTGAATTATCAAACGATACTAGTTTACTCTATAATTCATATTTGAGTTCTTATTCAATGTCTAATTGTCTACATGCACCCAAATCCGTTTGCATAAAATCAAAGATGTAAGAAAAGACTTACAGGCTGCAGGTCCTCTCTCTTGAGCCAAAGTTTGACCCCTAATCTCTCGGAAAGCTTCGTCGCCAGCTGCAACGGTGACTCGACAGCGACATCGTACACCCTCGACGCCAATATATTCGTCAAGTACTCCATTGCACTCAGGTCACCTTCCGTGGCCACATGGTCCGGCACGGCCCCAACCTCGCCGGGCTCGTAGTGCAGGGAGCCCGGCGAAACCTTCAGCAGCGGAGGAGGCGACGACGAAGGACCACGCGACAGCTCCGTAGCGACGGCGGGCTTCAGGGAGATATCGGCCGCCGTCGATTTGGCACTGATGAACGGCTTGATTTTGCTTGTTCTGAAGCCGCAACTGACCGGGTAATGCGGCAACGGATTGGCGGCGAATTTGCGGCGGAAGAGCGACTGTTGCGACGGAGCGAAGCGGAGCGCTTCCATGGCTGCTGCAACGGGTGGCGCCGCAGTGGGAGGCGCGTGGGAAGAGAGAATACATTTTCTTTTCAAAAACGGTTCTTTATAGGACGGAACGGAGCTTGGTTAATACGGTCACCCGGAGGTGAGGGGCGAGTGTTTGTGACAGCCAAGTACATGAGACCACGTGTTGTTTTAATCAACTTATGTCTTGTAGTAGGACGAGGAAAATGTTTGGGTTTTTGGTGCACCCTCACGGGTTGGTCTTTGCGAAGAGCCGCCACCAAGTTGGAATTGGAAACTTAGGTCAAAGGGGGAATAGGAAGCGAAAGATTTTTGAACTAATTTTTGGATAAGTGTTTGGACCAATTTTTTTGTGTTTTTTGCTCAGCATAAGATAAGCAAAACAAGACACATTAGTTTGGACAAGAAAATATTTAATATCTTTTAAACAACTTCAGGTGTTTCTTTTTTCTTTTTTTTTTTCTCGAAAAAATCACATTATTCGCGGTAAACACATGCGCACTATAAAACTCTCTCTCTCTCTTTCTCTCTCTTATCCACCATCACTACTATTGGTTTCCTTTGATGTGTGGTGGCGTGGTAGTTTAGGGTTCCTCTATGGTGTGATTAATTTCTAATGCTTTCTGAGCAATTTGGGCAAAGATGTATATATGATGATGGCCTATGCAGGGAGTCCAAAGTTGCAGTGATCATGGAGAGAGATAAATGGAAAATCCAGAGCACTAGATCAAAGGCATTAAAGCAAATGGCTCAACTAATCAACACTCAAGTCATTCCTACTGATCAAAGCAAAGATAAACTTATATGGAAGATGCAGGCAGCTGGAAGATTCACCATCCAATCTGCTTGGGAAATTTTCAGAACCAAGGTAAATACTGTCAAGTGGTGGAAATTGGTGTGGTTTAAAGTCCATATTCCTAAATGCTCTATACTACTATGGATGATATGCAAAGGGGGCATCAGAACAAAAGCAAAGCTCAAAGAATAGAATCTTATTCAGGATGATTGTTGTATCCTATGCCAGAGACAGAAAGAAACAATTGATCATTTGTTTGTCCAATGTGAATATACACAGAAGCTATGGAACCTAGTGGTTACTAAAATCAACTGGAGGTTACCTCTTATTTCATGGGATCATTTCTTGAACTATCTCATTAATAACCTAAGGGGGAAAAGCTTTCAAATCAGAGTATGCAAATTAGCAATAACTGTGACTGTGTATGGACTATGGATGGAGAGAAATGCCAGAACGTTTGAAGGTAATTATGCTCATCCTGAAGGTTGTATGAAAATGATTGATCAGTGGATGAAGTATATACTAAGCAGCTGGAATAGAATCAAGCCAACAATGGAAAACAATGAGCTATGCAAGACTTGGGGGGTGCCTAATGGAGTATTCAGTGACTGAGCTCATGTGGCAGTTAACTGTTTTTATTTTTTGTAAAGGATGTATAGATAGTTAAAAAGTGTATTACAAACTCTTGTAATTGTTTTGAGCTTTAATGAAATACAGGACATTTGACCCAAAAAAAAAAATTCTAATGCTTTCGGCCTATTTATGCTTAAAAATCTTAATTGAGGTTGTGGGTTGATCTCGCCATAGGCGTGAGAGCGTTGGGCTTGAAGTTGCGGTGGGTAACTTTGTTTGGATTAGTGGGCTGAACAAATGGTGAGTGAGGTGGGTATGGTGGGATCTTTGTTTGGGCTTGTGGGCGTTGTGGTGTTACTGACTTGGCGATGGTGAGTAAGTCTTTGAAAAAGGGTTTTTACCTTTCTAAGGTTGTGTCCCTCTCCCTTTTCCCTTTTTACTGAAAGGTTGGTTGGGCTTGATTTGGTGGTGGGTGGGTCTCACCATGTCAGTGGAAGGATTTGGTTGGCTCTGATTGATGGGACAACTGGGCAGGTGTGTGGAAGCCTTGCGTAGGGCGGTACGGTCGTGGAGCCTTGGGGTTGTTTGTGGCGGTGATTGTTTTGTTGGAGGTCTCAAGGGTTGGAGGTGAGTCTTGGTAACTAGTGATGTTTTCTGGTGGGCGATGGCGTGTGCTGCAATGACGGTGTGGGCACTATTATAGTCGTTGGTGGTGACATGCGCTGTTGTGCATGGGCATGCCGTGTGTGATGGCCTCGAGTCATTGGTCGTGGTGTGAAAAAGAGTTAGGTTTCACGGAGGTGCTGGCTTTTTTAGGCTTATCTTTTTGCTAGGTCAACAGTTGAAGTCAGGCGAGCTTTAGTTCACATGCGGTTTTATCTTGTTGGTTTGTAGTTAATTTACTTATTATTTATCCATACCATTGTTATTATTTTTTCGGATTTGCTATATGTTTAATTGGTTTGTGTGTTGGCTTTATTTTATGTTAACTACCTTATTGTGATTTTCCTTGTAGCCTATTAGGGCCTTATGTTAGGGTTGAGGGGTGTCTGTAATTTATGTTTTATTATCCTGGTCACCACTAGATAGACCACAAGAGATGTCATCAATGCATGTAAGCTGCTTACATTCTTTTTTATGTATACATTTCTTCTATTAGACAAAAAAAAAAAGCGCAAATTTAAAAAAAGACATCTACGACAGTTTGAAGCTATTTTGGCAGATTCAAAAACTGGTGAAGCTGGTGTTTATCAGCTTTGAATACTTTTGTGCTTTAAAACTCGAAAGTAAAAGTTTACGTTCTGGCATAAGCAGATAGGTGGTACTTTAATTTTGGTGTAATCAATTATGCAATAATTTAGTGTATATATGTGATTATAATATATTCAACATTAAATACATAGTGTAATTCATTCAGAAAACTTCCACGTAACTTGTTGATAAGAACTTGGTTTGACGCTATACATTCCCCTAAATTAACAAAACCGTGTTCTTATGTAAAGAAGATAAGTGTGGTTTGACCATCTCATTTTCAAAGTTGAGCATATCAATTGATTTTGTTCAGTTTGTGTGGGCATTAAGGTGAAAATTTATTTTTCCCCGGCCAGCAATCAAGTTGTGGAAGGGAAAGCCAATCCATGCTTTCACAATTGAAATAAATATAAATACACATCCAAAAGAACAAAAGAGAATGAAAGTTGTGCTCGAAGGAGTAAAAATGCAATTGGTCGCAAAATGACTTCTTACCATTAGAAAAGTGTATCGGACATAACAATCACTGCACCTTTTCAAGTTGAGAAATGAGAGAATTTAGCGACCTTTCACAGCTCGCTAATTGCGGAAGATCTTGATTAGCATTGATATGTGGGAATTTTTTATCTGGTGTTTACAGACATTTGATAATAGTTGTAAAAGAAAGAACGGGGCACCTATTTTTAAATCGTCGTATGCTTTGTAGCACCCTATTTCAACAATAAAAGCTGAATATATAGGGTGTGTTTGGACCCATTTTAAGTTGGGTTAATTACTCACGGCACTCTGAGATTTATCCTAAATTATACACTGCCCTCCTATTTTTGAAAATTACACTCCGCTCCAAAAATCTAGATTTCTTTGACGGGGTTAACGGCTGGTCATAAAAAGACGTTTATGCCCTCGTATATAAGTACACAGTGTCTCTTGGGTTTTGGAGGAAAATCAAGAAGTTTGGCTCTTGGGTTACACCCAGCCACCGACGACATCTTCGGTCGTTCCTTCACTGAACTCCATCGCGCCACACTTCCGCGACCACCGCGCCACACCTCCGCGACCACCGCGCCGCAACGAATGCCCTGCTACTACCAACGGCGCAGCGCTGCCACCGTCCTTTTCGCTGCTACGACCATCGAAACTCCGCACCTTCACCCCGCCGACCACACGCCGTCACCAGCAGCCAAATCCAGCCGCACCTTTCACCGGGCAGCATCGCGTCACACATCCACGACCACCGTGTCGTGACCAGAGCACCGCCCATCGCATGCAATCACTGCTGTCGGCGCCTGTAGAAATTTCGGCTACGGGATGCCCAACCAATGAAATTTCGGCGATGTCGAGGCAGCCACCATCCACACTATCAAATTCTATCACCAACTACCACACATTCTTCTCTATAGCAGGGATGAAGCGAACGACGCAGACCATCTTCGCCTTCACCCCTCCCTCTTCTCTGCCGTCGAGGAGATCGTTTCCTCTTCCTTTCTGATCTCGATTTCCCTGATCGCAGCCGCAACTAACACCACACGCCGTCCACCAATACCGATCAAAAAACAGCCACCCAAACGCCGCAACCAACACTGCACAAACACCGGCCGATCCTAATCTCATCCCTGCCGCCGTCTCATGGACCATCACCGTCCAACAAACACCACCCAAACGCAGCAACCAACCCCGCACCATAAAAATCACACCTGTAAAGTGTAAAGAATGTCCCCCTTCCTAGACTATCCTTGTTAAAATGATGGCGAGTTAGCCATGTGTTTTGGAGAAATTGAATCAATTGTAAACCCAAATGGGTCTGCAAAGGGGAAAGATAATGAAGAAGAAGAAGAAAAATCTTAAAGGGCAAGGGGGGTATTTATTCAAGAAAGGGAGGGTAGTTTGGGGATGAAAAATCTAAAAAGTAAGGTGTCAAAGAATCTTTAGACGGAGTTAGGGTCCCCGTCAATTTTGTGGGGCTCCATGAAATGCGGGTACAAACCTGGGGAACGGAGTGTAATTTTCAAAAGATAGGGGGGTCCGTGTGTAATTTAGGGTAAACCTCAGGGGTGCCGTGAGTAATTAACCCTTTTAAGTGTTAGTTTTATTTTTTAAAAAATCAAAACCAAAATCTTTTTTGAGTTTTCTTTCTTTCCAAATAAAATTAATGGGTTGTTTGATAGCAATTCTGTATAATTAGGTTTTACTTTTGTTTTTTTTTTCTCTCTTCTCTTTTTTTATTTTTCCTTTCTTCTCTTTTCTTTCGTTTCCCAATACTTGGGAGCTTCTTCTGAGCTCCTATGTTCAATAACCAAAGGCGCCCCCACCATGACCAACACATCTCTTCAGCCACCGTCCAACTACTGTTATGGCAAGAGTATACGAGCTTGCAAATTAGGGCTTTATTGGTTTGATTGGGGTGAATAGGTTTGATTGGCTTGGAATTTACTAGGGGTGCAACTTGGGCTGAATAACCTGTAGGCAACCCGCACTAGCCAAAAAAAATATGGGTCTGGACTTACTTTTATAGAGACCGTGGTGAACATGGACACAAAATTTTGGGCACGTAAAAAATCCAACCCGTCTAAATTTTTTATGACATAAATTATGTATATAGATATGATGCATACAAGATATATGCTTTTTTTTCTTTAGTCTTTCGAATCCTCTTAGGATATGAGTTTAGAGACCTTTGAAGACCTTTTTTTTAGCTTTACTTTTTATTGTAGGCGTAGACTTCTTGAGATTGTTTTGAGTCTTTTTTTTTTTTTTTTTTGTTCGAAAAATATTGTTTACATGCTTATATTGATATCCATTTTGAGACTTCGTTATACTTTTCTTCATTATACCAATTAGTAGACTTTGATGATAATTGAAAGGCTTGAAAGTTAATGAAATCAAAGTTAATTGTAACCATAGACAACCCGTGAATAGCGCGTGTCTAGCCCGTGCCCACCAAAAATTTTATAAGCTGGGCATGGACAAATATTATTTGACCCGTAGATGGCATGGGCTGGACATGGACACAAGCTTTTGAGAGTGGGCTGGGTATGGTCCAGCCCTTGGGCCCGTCCAGCCCCACCCAACTTGCAGCCCTAGAATTTACCTACACAAATTGCAATTACCAGGGTTAATCGATTGATGAAATCTTATGGTGGTATTGCAGGGATTATGGTAGTTGGTATGATGATGATTTAGATTTAGAGGAGTGGTGGTGATGTGGTGGTGACCGATGTTAGAGGGGTTGGTCTTTAGCGGTGTTGGTCATTGGTGGTGGTGGTGGTGGTGGTTGTAGTTATCAGTGTCTATGGTGGTTGGCGGTATTCGTGGGTGTTAGTCACTGGTGGTGGTGGCGACGATCAATGACTATGGTGGTTAGCGGTATTGGTGTTTAGGTGTGTTGATCAGTGGTGGTGGAAGATTGGGTGTCATTGGTTGTAGTTATTAGCGGTGTTTGTAGTTTAATATTCAGGGGTGTTGGTCATTGGCGGCTGCGGCGGTCAATGGGTATGGTGGTTGTCAATGTTGGTGGTTTAGTGTTATTGGTTGATAGGTGTTGATGATAAAGATTGAAAGGAAGAAGAGACATAAAAAGCTTTCAACAAAAGTTAAGGTCGATCTTAAAAAAAGAAAAATTGAAAACTGAAAACTCTGAAATGGAGCTTTCGAGAACCCCTATTTTGAAAATTGATCTATAAAGCTGAGGAAAATGAAAACTAAAATTGTCAGTCAAATGCCAATATATATATATATATCAATTTTCAATACTGATAAAAAAAAATAAAAATAAAAACTATTTTCAAACGCTCCATAGTTATTTCACTTCTAACAATAAAACAAAATGTGAAAAAATACAATGAAACGTGAAGATATGCTTTTTTTAAAAAAAAGACCTCAAAAACACCAATGTACTCCAACAATTTGGCATAAAAGTATGAGTATTGATCCCTTGAAGTGGTGGTTAGATAAGAAAAACTAGTCTAAGGATTTATACAACTCTTCTACAGAGTTCATTTTGTCTAGGCCTAAGGATAGACCGATCTCGTTAAAACCCATACAATATATCTTTCATGATTATTTGGGTGTAACTTTAAATCTTCGTATAAGTATTCTGAAACTCCAAATTGTTATGGTTCCGAACTCTCAAAGCAAAGTTCACAGTGGTGGGTGTATCATCATGTCACAATCAGCTCAAAAAATTTCTTAACTGAGTTTAGCATTCAATAGTCGTTCTATGTGAACTCAAATTATTTGCATAAACAACACACCACAAACAACATCATCAAACTTGTTTCATTTGCTCTACCAAGCTTCTTCTTTCAGGTAGTGTAGACTTCACTTTACGAATCAGGTAGGCCTGGCAAAATGGGTAGGTGGATTGGGTTTGCATTTGTGTCAAATAGGGCTTTATACGAACCGAGTTCAAGCCGAACATGGGTGTGTTCGAACTCGGTTCGTTTAAGTTTTGGCATGTTCGAGCTCGGCTCAAGTTCGTAAAGAGCCAAAACATTAATGTTCGAACTCGGCTCGAGTTCGTGACGGTGAAACTCGGGCTTGGCTCGTTCAACTCGTTTAACAATACGAGCCGAACTTGAGTTTGAAAAATCGACTCACTTTCTTGTTCAACTTCCAATCAAATCCCTAAATTTACTAAAAAATTTCAAGTCGTTCATGCATTCAAGCTATTAGCCAATAATGAGTAAAAAATTATATATAGAAGATACAATGAAGGATGCAGAATCAAAGACACTGAAAAAGAAATCTCAATCGATCAGCAATGAAAACATAGACAACGGGTTAATGAATGGCCTTTATGAATCAGCTCCCTCTCCAAGTATTCAAGGTTGAGTCTTTGGCTTTGCAGTTCAGAAACTTGGCTTTGCAGCTTTGCAATTGAATCCGGCGACGTAGGTTGAATATGGCGATAGGGAGATGACAACGGCAAAGACAGGCAACATGATGTTCGTCTATGGAGAGAGAGAGAGAGAGAGAGAGAGGGGGGGTTGTGTGCGATCTCTGTGTGTGTGTGAGAGACGAGGGAGGGGATGGGAGAGCAGAGTGGCAGTTGTGAGATTTGTGAGTGTTTAGGTTTATGTTTTAGTTTATATAGTTAGGATTTCTGATATGTTGGGCTTCATAAATTGGACTACG
The DNA here is from genome assembly GCA_033065855.1 of Escallonia rubra. Classification (NCBI taxonomy): domain Eukaryota; kingdom Viridiplantae; phylum Streptophyta; class Magnoliopsida; order Escalloniales; family Escalloniaceae; genus Escallonia; species Escallonia rubra. The sequence goes on along the minus strand of JAVXUO010003224.1, from coordinate 116,168 downwards.
CTCTATGTTTAGAAGTAGGCTTAGGGTTTTGGGCTAATTGACTTTAAGGCCTGGCTTCCAAGTTTTATATGGTTTATGTAAATATTAATTCTTAGACATTATAATTAATTTATTATTTAGACGAGCTGTTTGCGAACAGGTTTGTGAACATTTTGGAATGTTCATGTTCGGCTCATTTAATAAATGAGCCTTAAAACTTGTTCATGTTCTGTTCGTATTTTATATGAACAAATATGAACGAGTTTTGTGGAGAACTAACCACGAACCATTCGTGAACAACTCGATTCATTTACAGCCTTAACTCTAGTGTCGAATGGATAGCTGACCCATTTATTTATGAATTAACTCGGTCTTAGTTTGTTTGACGGTTATGTCAAGATGTCCCATTAACTAAAAAGCCCTAAACAACACTCAAATGCCCTTCACCGACATCCAACTGAACCCAACAGCCACCAACATCCAATAGGGGTGAGCACGGTTCGGTTTGGTTCGGTTTAGGGGTCAAACCGTAAACCGAACCAATGGACCTCGGTTCACAAATTCTCAAACCAAACCGAACCAAGACACCTCGGTTTGAACGGTTCAATCGGTTTAAATTAAACGGTTCGGATCGGTTTGAGGTAGTTTAAACATTATGTAGCGTTCAAAGAAAATAATAGTGTAATAATAAAAAGTGACATCATTGTTGCATTACAAGATAAATTGAAAGAGTCAGCAAAGCAAAAGTGAAATGAATTACATTGTTTTACAAGGTGAACCATTAACCTAAAAAACTAGAATGAAAATTAGAAGACATTGATGTAAGTATGTAACAGCTATAGCTATAGACATTGATGTAAATTGGTGAAGCCTTTGCTCGTGATTGCAGTTGACAAGGTTAATAAATTACTGTTTACCTAAAGAAAGTAATTTATTTGATACACCGAAAACCTAAAAAACTAGAATGAAAATTAGAACTCACCTGCTCAAATTTCAGAAGCCGAAGAGAGTGCAATTGGATCCAAGAAATTGAAGAAACGCGATCTGGGCAGGAAACTTAATCTGGGCAGTGACCTTGATCTGGAATTTTGGGAATGAAATTGGAATCTGGGCAGCGACTTTAAGGCTTGATCTTCCCAAATATTGGCCAAGGCTGATGCAATAGATAGATATAGAGATCACGATCGCGATCTAAGAAGAAACCCGTGGGCACTGGGCAGTGATCTTCATTCGTGGGCTACCAATCTACGATGTCTGTGTCATGAACCCAGCTGCGACGCAGGATGAGCTCGAAGGAGAAGGCCCCCACAACAGAGCACCGACTGCTGCGGCCACTGATATCTTCTTCCCCTCTCTAATCAGACTCTTATTCTCTATCTCATCAACAATGGCAGCTGCAGCAGTAGTGTCTCTGATCGGATACACTACAGTCTGAGGGTGCGTTGTCGAAGAGTGGAAGAGTAGCAAGGATTTGGAACTTTTGGAAATAAAGGAATTGCGGCTGAAGTTTCTGAAGTCTAAAGAATGAAAATAGAATTTTAGAGTAAGAATTTTAGGGTAAGGTATAATATATATATATATTTTAAATTCTTATATACCCTCGGTTCGGTTCGGTTCAGTAACGGTTTGGAAATCTTGAACCGTGAATCGAACCGAACTGGCCTCGGTTTGGAAAATCTCAAACCAAACCGTTCAATCTCATCAATGGTTCGGATTCGATCGGTTCGGTTCCATCGGTTTGAACGGTCCGGATCGGTTTCATCGGTTCACTGCTCACTCCTAACATCCAATCGACGTATCACGACCAACAGCCACCAACACCCAACTACCACAAGCTGTCACGAATCCCTCTCAAATCCTTTGCACCGCTCTGCTGCCACCAACACCTCGGATCTACGCCTAAACCTCACCACTGCACCCATCTTCTCCACCAACCCCAATCCACCCGATCACAACAAGCTCTCTTACTTCATTACTCAAATCTGTCGATCTCGCCACCGTCACGCGCACAATAACCACCGTCATTCAGATCCGTCGATCTCGCCACCATCGATATGCCATTGTCACTGCGCCATCGTCTCGCCACTGCTGCTGCACCATCGCCCCGCCGTCGTTACCGCACCGTCACCCCACCAACTGAGCCAACAATCAAAAGGTTCGAAGATCACCGACAAACTGTAAAAAATTTGGTTGTAATTCCTCTCGATCCATCCTATTAGGTTCAGAGGACTGAAATTTCTCATTGTGGATGAGCATGATTGTTTAAGTATAAGTAGTTCTTAGTTGATCTGATGAAACTTGTTCAGCTGCAGAAAAAGGAAGGCGACGGGGACGACAAGTGTTGGCAGAGGCGGCGACAGCGTGATCTCGGGTTGGTGGGTGTGGCTGGATGAAATTTTAGGTTTGAGTAGAAAAAAAAAATCCGTCCACTCGGCCAAAGCCAGCTGAGTGGACGGATTTGGGCGGGTAAATGGGTTTGGGTTGTCATTGCCACCTCTACGGTCAAATGTGACTCTCTCGAGACGAAACAGATTTGGGCGGGTAAATGGGTTTGGGTTGTCATTGCCACCTCTACGGTCAAATGTGACTCGCTCGGAGGCAAAGAGAATTGTAAACGCAGTATTTTGTCCCACGACTCTACACTTAAATTGGACCGGTCAAATCATACTCGGAGTAGAAAGGAGGATGCAATTTTATTATTGTTTATAGTCTTCGGCGGTCAAAGTCTATTTTGCCTATAAAGTTTTTAAAATGTACCCAAAAAAAAGGAAAGACTTTTAGAGAAGGTGATCTTGTCAATTTTTCTTTCCAAATGCGTCCCAACTCTACCTTATAAAAGGAAAGATGCCTACAGTCACATGTAACTCGGGCAAAATATTCTATTGGTGGCCGGCTGGCTCCTAAAAGACAAATTTCGATGTGCTTTATTTAATCTAAACCACCATTAGAAGGTATAACGGTCCAAATATGTTTGACCTAATAGTTTACAAAATTAGTCCATGTTGATCGCAACTACGAAGTTTATATTATAAACTCCTCGCACATTGAAGGAAAAACATTATTGAACGAGAAAGTATATATATTACTATCGGATGATGTGTTATTTCATATTATTTTGTCTGGGCTGCATAGAAATTCAGAAGTTACATATCCTCTTGTCTGGGTTGCAATCTGGCAGTAGAATATTCTAAAAAATTTTGCTAACATTTTAAAATGATTCTTAATGTAATACTACTTTTTTAACGTCACTATTTAGAAGTCATTAGACATTTTTGACACAACTATTGTTTATCGCTATATGCTTAGCGAAAGAGAGGAATTCCGAATAAAAAAGGGAGTCTCTCATGGACGGGGGCTTACACCAATCGAAATTTTCGCGCATTTCAGATGGTGGTAAAGTGAGACTACAAGAGTTCTGCGTGGCGCGGGGTTCGCGAAAGAGTGGGGGGGGGGGGGGGTGGAAATCCATCATTCCAAGAACTGGGAAATGCTCTCGAAGGTTATATTCCCTTAACAACTACAAGAGCTCTCTAGGGCTATACTCTCATCCCCAGAAGTCGATGTTATCATTCAAGATTGCACCATATTAATTATATAGTTTGCTCCTTTAGCTTTGATGTTCGAGTTGCTCGTCCCCGCCAGAGTTTTCTCGTAAGGAGGTTATCAAGGCTACTTTGAATTAACAAAGTTCCTCCACAATGGTTCTAATTCCTTCTATCTCTGTTAAGCATGATAACATTGTTGAGCTCATTCTCTAATAACTTAAGATTTTAGAGCAGATGGTAACTTAACATGGTATCAGAGCTCTGGTTTGGCAAGGTCTTAGGTTCAATTCTTCCCGCTTGCATATTTTTTCCCCTTTATAATAATGCAATTTGCATTCTGATTATTTGTGTACTTGGTGGTGGTGCATTTTGATTTGTCTCTTCACGTGCAATCGGGGGCTTACACGTGAGGGATAGTATTAAACATGATAACATTGTTGAGCCCATTCTCTAATAGCTTAAGTTTTTAGAGCAGATGGTAACTTAACAATCTCAGACCGGCACTGAAATCTCCTTAACAGTTCTCGGACATCGGAGCAAGATAGCCCTCGTAATTAAGCAACTGAGTTAGTATTTTGTGATAGGTTCTAACTAATTGGGAAGCATCGGGGTTTCCATTTATTTACCTAATCTACCCTTTAATTGACACAAAAAAAGAAAAGGAAGAGAAAAGATGTGTGGAATCAAGCAAACAAGTCCACAAAAACTTTAACAGCGGACACAGATACCGTACGTGAATGTGTAAAGGAACTTACAGGCTGAATGTCCTCTCTCTTGAGCCAAACTTTCACCCCCAACCTGTCCGAGAGCTTCGTGGCCAGCTGCAATGGCGACTCCACCGCCACGTCGTACACCTTCGACACCAATATGCTCGTCAAGTACTCCATGGCACTCACATCACCTTCTGTAGCCACGCGGTCCGGCACTGCCCCGACCTTACCTTGCTCGTACTGCAAGGAGTCCGGAGAGACCAGCAACAGTGTAGGAGGGTTCGGCAACGGCTTCGAAAGCAGAGGAAATGCAGGTTCCAGAGGGATCTCAAGCATTGATTTGGACGTCGCGGCGCTGATGAACGGTTTGGTTTTGCTTGTTCTGAAGGTGCAACTGGAAGGGGCTTGCGATGATGGGTTGGTGGTGAGTTTTGGGCGGAGGAGCGGCTGTTTTTGCTGGTGTTGTGGCGGAGGGAAACATAGTGCTTCCATTGTGCGCGTGTGTTCGTGTAGTTTTGGAGGAGGAACGAGGTGGCTGCAGGCTGCAACAAAGGCGTTGGAGGCGCGGCATCAGTGAGATAGCGTGGCCTTCGGATTTTATAGGCAAAAGTGTACTGAGAGTGTCACGGGAAGAACAAACGGTGACAGTGATAATATCGTCGCACGGTTTTCATCTAAGCAATTGAAGAGACGAGAAAATAGTAAAATCTTGACGTTTATCTGAAATCCTTCGTTGCGTCGTACCGAAGAATTTATCGGGTCACAAGTCGATGTTTTTCTACTTTCTTTTATCTAATAAAAGGAAAGGTCTGGTTTTAGTGGTGCACTTTAGCCAAAGGTTTTGGAATGGAGATTTCGAATCAAAAGAAGGGCCATCAGGCTACGGAGAGAGGCGATTGGGCGAAACTATACTACGATTACTGCAACTACTCATGGGAATTTCTATTTTTCGTTCATGGTTGTTATTTGGGTCCTCGCTGTGTAGGTTTCTTTTCCCTTCTTTGATCCTCAATTTTTGACAGAATCGATAAGCTGTCTTGTGGTATGATGCTGATGGACTAAACTACCTAAATTTCTCTAGCTGCACTCAAAACTGGCAATTTGGCTTCGTGTAAGATTTCTCTAATGTTAAGATAAGAGCTTAATTTTGACTTATCAAATGATAATCGGCGCCGATAATCTTTGAGAGTGTATGTCATTGAGAGTGCTAGCTTTAATTACGCATGATTATGAAAAACTTGATATTTACTTGGAACCTCTCTTTGATTTACTAGTTGTATTGCACTAAAATATTTATTACATGCTCAGTACTTGAATTAAATGTGAGAAAAGCTAAGATCCAAATAAGCACAATGAACTCAATTTGCGTTACTGCAGAAGGTTCCTGTCCAATCTAATTAATATGCTTTGTTTCAAAATTATAAACTTCAAGTGTCTGAATGCAAGAAGACAAGTGTATGATGAGTAACTTAAGTACTTCTACCAACTACTAATTAATGTTTGTTTTTTTTTCTTTTTCTTTCTCTTTTTTTGATCAAAGAGAGCACCGTACGTTTGTTGTTTCTTTTTTATGTCGCACAACTTTTAATAAGAGAGTCTTTTGGAATAAAAGTGCGCACACTTAGGATAAAGACAAAGAATTTTCGTTAAATTTGGATATCCAAAAAATATTCGCTTGGTAGTCCCTCAAATAATGTGTTCCTGTTAATAGTCTTTAGCATTTCAAATATGTGAACTTCTCCTTTAACATTTGAACTCAACCTTTATTGTTAAAGTGGAAGGACGAAGAAGGTAGAAGATGAGTCGAACTCAATCACTCGTTTATAAGATCATTCCATCCGATGATGTTAATTTCTCTACTAGGAGTACCCATGCTCCTACTAAATAGAGCTTAGGGAAAGGATGCATAGATTACTTCTGTTGTGCCAACTATCTCGGGTAACAAGATTCTTCGTTACTCATATCAGCATTCCCACTTCGAGATTCTCCACCTCGGTGGTGGTTATAAAATTCTGCCTAAGAACTCGATCATGAGCGTTAGCAAAGAAAGAAGCCAGAAGAGTTGCCCCTTGACTCGCTTAACTTCTCATACATGATAGGTCTAGTGTCTAGCTCCCCCCTTTTGCTATCGAACTATATTCTTGAAGGGTTGTATTCTACTATATTCCTTCCTTCCAAATATTTTTACGAGTACCTTACTATTGTAAGGGGTACTCCCATTGGACAACTACATCGTTATTCCTCGTGATGGTTAAGCGTGACTATATAGCAACGCTTCTAAGGGATTTATCAAAAAAAAATAGAGTTTAAATGGTGAAAAATGGAGCTCAGATTTCATTTTCCAACATCTATCTATAATAATCCTTAACGTAAGGAGCCATGGAAGAGTTGCGGCCACGTATTACTCTTTCAATTTGGTCATTACGCTTTCGTAGTGATGGGAGTGTTTAATAATCCTAACCTTTTTCTTCAAATAGTTCCTTAACTTTTAAATGGCTCAAACATTGTGTTCATTCTATTATTTTTTTTTTGTTTTGAAAATAGCCCTATATAAGCTCTAATACTACACAAAAACGGGTTGAGTCATCCTCAATTAGAGAGGGGATTGGTAGGGCATGAATACGGTTGTTCATGCTACAATGCATCTTTCATACGAGTAAATATTCATTATTACGGTAATAACAATGACATGGTACATGCAATTGAAGACATGGTTCTTAACAACGCTTTCTTAGCGTCACAATTTAGAAGTCATTGAGCATATTTGGTAACTATCGTTCATTGCTATATGCTTACCGAACCGAAAAAGAGAAATTCCACGTAAAAAGGGGAGCTTCTTCATGGACTGATTACACCAACTGAGTTTCGCGCATCTCAAATGGTGCAAGTAAAGTGAGGCTATAAGAGTTGCAAGATGTTCTCAAAGGTTATGCTCTCATCCGCATGAGTCGATGGTATCGTTCAATGCTACTTGGAACGAAGTTGCTCCACAATGGTTCCAAGCCCTTCTACCTCCGATAGGCACTCAAACCCCCTTAACAATTCTCGGAGGTGAATCAGAGCAAGGCAGCTCTAGTAAACAACTAAGTTAGTGTTCAATATTAGGGCTTAACTAATTAAGAAGCATCGGGGTTTCGTTGATCCATTTTTTTTATTTGGTTAATCTAATCTACGATTTGACACACCAAAAAAAAAAATGTGTGGTATTTAGCAGGAGGACTGTACGCATTCCAAATTGGAACAGTAACACAAAGCAAGCAAGTCCATATGTGCATATGGCGAATATGTAAGGAACTTACAGGCTGAATGTCCTCTCTCTTGAGCCAAACTTTCACCCCCAACCTGTCCGAGAGCTTCGTGGCCAGCTCCAATGGCGACTCCACCGCCACGTCGTACACCTTCGACACCAATATGCTCGTCAAGTACTCCATGGCATTCACATCACCTTCTGCAGCCACGCGGTCCGGCACTGCCCCGACCTTACCTTGCTCGTACTGCAAGGAGTCCGGAGAGACCAGCAACGGCTTCGAAAGCAGAGGAAATGCAGGTTCCAGAGGGATCTCAAGCGTTGATTTGGACGCCGCGGCGCTGACGAACGGTTTGGTTTTGCTTGTTCTGAAGGTGCAACTGGAAGGGGCTTGTGATGATGGGTTGGTGGTGAGTTTTGGGCGGAGGAGCGGCTGCTTTTGCTGGTGTTGTGGCGGAACTAAGCAGAGTGCTTCCATTGTGCGTGTGCGTGTGTAATTTTGGAGGAGCAGCGAGGTGTCTGCAGGCTGCAACAAAGGCTTTGGAGGCACGGCAGCAGAGAGAGGAAGTGTGGCCTTCGGGTTTTTTAGGGAAAAGTGCATTGAGGGGGGTCACGGAAAGAACAAACGGTGACATGGTTACACGAAGTGACGAGACGAGTGAACAATTGAAGTAAAAAATTTAGCTGCTACTCCGGTCGAAGGAATCTTCCTCCTACTCCCTATATAGTGACAATCAATCGACACTAAATATTTTTAGTGGTTTTTATTTATCAACACTAAAAAAACGCTGTTAATAATTGTCACTGATAGTGTTATCTGAAATATTTTATTGAAATATCTTTATTACCGTTACATTAAAGAATTGAAGTCGGTGTTTCTACTTCTTATTGGCTGATAAGAGAAATGTCTGGTTTCAGTGGTGCACTTTAGCCAAAGGTATTGGGATGGAGATTTTGAATAAAAAGAAGGGCCATCAGGCTACGGAGAAAGGCAATTGGGGGAAACTATACTATGATTACCGCAACTACTCATGAGGATTTCTATTTTTCATTCATAGTTGTTATTTGGGTCTTCGCCTCTTCGCTGTCCCTTCTTATTCTTCCTTTTTTTTTTTTTTTGAGAAAAGATTAGAAATGTATACCAAGATTAACGGGGGGTTACAAATGTAACGCCCCAAATATCCAGAGTTCCGCCGCCCCAAACTCTCGGGTCGTTAACCTACCGGATCAAATCTGTTTACTAACACATGCTTCAAAACATTTAATCCAATACCATGTAAAAAATTCTTCAAACACAAGGCTGCTCAAACTTAAACCGTTAAAACCTAAGTTCTTTATGCACTCGAGTCCTTATGAAACACGGTGATAGTACCGACCCACACAGGAGTCTCACTACACTGTAGTGGCGGGCTTACCGGAATTTCACACAGACTCTAACCCATTCCCGAACATGCTACAACTTATCATCGCCTGCAGAAGGGAGCCAAACGAAGGGTGAGCTTTTGAGAGCTCAGTAAGGTCGTACGAGGACCAACAAAGAATTACAACACGACTCCAAGAATCCCACTGACGAAGATTTTCAGAATACCTCAAACGGTCAAAAACTCAATGATTTTCAAAATGATCAAAATTCGTTAGAAATAGATACTAAAATAAACAATATATAATGCTCATGATGGGTTTAAGAACGATTAATAAAAGATTATCTTCAAAGCCATCATTCCAAAATACGATGAGGGTTTTCCAAAGGATTTCAAAACGTACACATATCATCGGAGACAATTCTTTCCAAACACACTGAAGATTTCTCAAAAACATTTCAACACGAGCACAAATTATTTCAGAGAATACTTCCCAGTCATTTCTGTAGCAGTCACAACAATATACAGAACAGAGAAACACAAAAATCAACGTTGATCCTGGGGTGATTGCAATGCCATTCTGGCAAGCTAATTGCAATGCCATTCCGGCAAGCTAACAGAGTGTACACATGTATGATGTACCAGAATACTAGTCAATTTAGGTACTAGCCTGCATTCCATGCAGGATACAGACCAGCCTTATAACGCTCGCCTCAGAACATAACAGATTCCCAGGTTAACACAGAAAAATCAACAATATTAATGAGCTTTAACATAAGCTCAATCACTAGAATCAGATCGGATTTTAATAACCATAACATACCAAATAAGTCATTATTCGAAATTTTCAGAAGAAAATCACAAATAAACAGCAAAACAATTACAAATAGTTATCGGATTTAGGCACAACAATTCGGAAGAACGGATACAAACAATTATCAAGTTTGCTCAGCATGCAATACAGGCGAGCATCACAAGATTTTCAAATAATTGATTCAGGTCAACATTGGGGTTTTCTGGGCAATAACATATTGATATCAGTACACAATTCAGAGTTCAAAATTAGTCATAAATGTATCAAGGAGTACTTATGATCAGTACGAATTATCAAAATAAGGGTTCGAACGAAAGTCCTTACCCAGGGTTCAGATAGAATCCCTTACTTGGATCCGTAGCTAAATTATCTAACCGGAAGTCCTTAACTTTAACCTAAACGAAATAATCGAATCACTAGAACACAGACTATAGCAAAAATATTATAACTTAATATGGACTCACACATGCTCCTAAAATGAACCTTCCTCACGGCGTATGTAAAAGTACCAAAATGCCCTTAGGTGTAAATTACCAAAATGCCCTTAGGTGTAAATTACCAAAATGCCCCTCTCGGACTTAAATCACCCAAACCGCCTTCCCGTGCGTAGAATCACCCAAATAGACTTATTGTATGTAAATTTATGGAAAAATACCTTTCTTAGTTCAAATTACCAAAATACCCCTTCAGGGTGGCAAAATACCAAAATACCCCTCATTATACCTAAATCACCAAAATGACCTTCCCGTGAGCAAAATCACTAAAATATCCTTATCGTATATAAATTTACTCAAAAATATCATTTACGGGTGAAATTAGCAAAATACCCCCTCGGGGTAGTAAATTACCAAAAACACCCCTGGGGGTTTCCGACATCGGAAAAATCCCAAAATATCTTAAAATGTTATTTTAAACACCCTGAAGTCATTTATAGACTAAAAAAATATTTTAGAAAATTTTTGTCCAAAAATTCCGAACCGGTGTCGGGACTGAGCGCTAAAAAGCCAGTTTCACGAAAAATATCTATCGGCCTTGGAATAGCACAAAATTTTATAATATGATACCTATCACTAAAATAATATTTTCCTAAAAGTTTTAGATCAAAATAGCTAGGTTTGCTATGCTAAATAATTTGATAAATTTTATTAATCGGTCGGTACACCAATTTAGCGCCCTTTGCTGATATCGAAAATTCCCGAAAAATTCCGGAGCGTGCGTCTCGTAAAAATATCATGGGTTATAGTTTTGGACTTTGCCTAATTCTTATCCTATCTATTTATAAAAAATCATGAAAAACTGCCTAAATTAATTTTTAGCATTAGCGACAATTACGCTTATTATTTAGATTATTACACACACTATTACACCTTCACCCACACACACTTGTCTTCTTCCTCTATTTTCTTCACGGCTGAGACCTTCACTTCACCCAACTCACTTACCGACTCTGAAATTCCTAGACACACACACATTACAACCCTAATATATATATATATATATATATAGGGAGCTGATCCATTAAATATATATATATATGTTGCGGAGGAAAGATTGTTCGCGTGCCACGTGAGGTGCCACAAAGGATGCAGTCTGCGCTGGCTTCCAAGTAGACGATGTGGGAGACAGCAAGGACGGAGTAAGGGCCGAGAGCAAGGCTCCCCAGACGGGTCGCGAGGGCCGGCAGTGCTGCGTCAGCAAGGGGACGACGGACAGGGGCGACAGTCAGCAATCGACAGCTCGTATCAATGGTGCAGCTTCAGTGATCCAACGTCAAGAGGTGAAATGTCTTTCTCTCACTAGAAAAACCAGAGAGAATTGAGTTTTTTAGAGAGAGAAAGTAAAATCTTCAAATGAGAGAGGATCCTCGAATAAGCTCCAAAATCCACTATATATAGGCCCAAATACGCACGTGTCATCAGCCGACACGTGTCGTCCTCCGGGAGTGACGTCGCCGTAGGGGGGGGGGGGGTCTCGCAATATCGATTGTCCGTCGGATATGCCGGTCCCCGAGTTCATGTTGCCCTGCCCTTGCAGCGTCCCTCTGCCTGTCTGAGGAGACTGACCACACCGCGGTAGCATGGTCAGAGCAGCCCGTTGCCCCAGCCTCCAGTCCAAGCCCTTACTGAATCCCACGAGATGCGTCATGAGACGCGCAGAGATCCTGGCAGCGGTGAGGGTTGCCCCTGCAGCCAACTGCCAGGCGTGCCGGACGCGATGCCCTCCGAAGACCTGCTCCCGTCTCGGAGTGACCCGCGGTTCATTGTCTTGGCGATGTCGATGATCGACGGTGATATCAGCGCACATGCTCACAGCTCGATGCTTAGAGTCCGTGGCGGGGCATCCTCGTGCTGGAGCACTACGAACGGAGCCCCCAGAAGCCTGTCGGTTGGTTGCGCTGGCGAGGGCCGGAGCCCCCGGTTGATTGATCGGACAAAGGCCGGAGCCTGTCAAGCGATTGAGACGGCGATGGCTTTAAGGTTACGGTGCGAGGGCCGGAGCCCCGTCGCTTTGATTGAGACGGCGATGGCTTCAAGGTTGCGAGCCCATCCCGGGTGCGAGGGCCGGAGCCCCGTCGCTTTGATTGAGACGGCGATGGCTTCAAGGTTGCGAGCCCATCCCGGGTGCGTTATGGATCAGTCGAACGATAAGTAGCCTTCACAAGGCCATGGAGGCCGAGCCTCTTTTCTGCTAAGGCAAGGGGTGGCCGACCCCCTGAGGGTGGCCGACCCCCTAAGGAAGGCCGACCCCTCCTTTTACCAAGGAAGGGGAGGCCGACCCCTAAAGTTGGCCAAACCCCTCTAAGGGAAGGGAAGGCCGACCCCCACGAAGAGGCCGACCCCTCCTTGACCAAGGAAGGGGGAGGCCGAACCCTAGGGGTGGCCAACTCCTCCCAAGGGAATGGAAGGCCGACCCCCTAATGGTGGCCGACCCCTCCTTCACCAAGGAAGGGGGAGGCCGACCCCCTAGGGGAGGCCGAGCCCCTCTTTCACTAAGGAAGGGGGAGGCCGACCCCCTAGGGGTGGCCGAGCCCTCGGGGTCAAATACGATCGCCGTTCGTTCGTCCGGGCCATTGCGTTCTGACCGAGCAAGAATGTTGAGTGATGTTGACCGTCAAACAGGTGACGTGTCGTGCCTCCGTGTCACGCCACTGGGCTCTCGTAGCGGGCCCCGGGGTACGGTCCAAATGGGTTGTGAACAATATATATATATATATACACACACACACACACACACACACACACCTATAAAACACAATAACACACAATCCACACCAAATAAAGTCTATTCCCAAATACTGGCAAAATCACAACGAAGAAATGCTCCAAACCTCATCTTCCTTACAACGAATCATAGACCCATTCATCAGTTATGGTTTGGAAGTGCTTAGCCGTGACCAAGGTCTAAGGGAAGTGATTCAGAATTTTATGACCGATCTGGGACAGGAAAATCAAGGAACAATCCCGCATAACCGTTTTTATGCTCTGCCCTATGACGAGGCATTTCCGGAAGATGTTGAAGAAATCAAATCCTTATCTCTGGATACTGTGCAGGAGGATGCAAAGCTGATTAACAGGGGAAACACACTAATGGATGGGATAATATCACAGGATATTGCATCAGAGGATACTTCATCGCCAGATTTGAATGAATACTCAGCTACTCCCAGGGGAAAGGGGATCAACTAGGGCGGAAGGGGGAAGTGAAACCCTAGAAGAAAAAACCTAGATCTAGACTCACCAAAACCATCTTCAACCCAAGGTCGCGCTTCACCCACAATCCCGTCGGCGAATTAGATTGTCACACATCAACCACCAACTCAATTTGGTAGCTAGCATCCCAATTCAAGGAGCCGACAGCTTCAACCTATAACCAACGCCACCCTATCACCAGTGCCGGGAAATGGAGGAAGTCACATCTGACAAGAGGCAAACTATCGTGACAATGACAGTGTCAAACCCATTGAAGACACCAAGAGCCCCAAAGTTAAAAACCCTAGCAAACAGCTAGGCTAATTTACCAAGCCATCACCAACAGGGAAAACCGACAGTGGTGACGGAGGCGGAGAGGGGAAAGGGTTGTAGCAGTGAAGGGGCTTATCTATTTTTTTGCCTCGCTCAGAGAGAGGAAAGTAAGTTTTAGTAATCTATCCGCTTCTTAAATTCTCATTTTTTTACAGAATCGATAACCTGTCTTGTGGTATGAGATAATGTCCAAGGTGTTAAACTAAGGTCAAGGTATGATGAGTAACTTAAGTACTTCTACCAACTACTACTGTTTGTTTTTTCTTTTTCTTTTTGATCAAAGAGAGCTGTGTTTGTTTTTTCCTTTTTATGTCGCACAACTTTTAATAAGAGTCTTTAGGAATAAAAATGCGCAGACTTAGGATAAAGACGGAGAATTTTCGTTAAATTTGGATATCCAAAAAATATCCATTTGGTAGTCCCTTAAATAATGTGTTCCTGTTAATAGTCTTTAGCATTTCAAATATTTGAACTTCACCTCTAACATTTGAACTCAACTTTTATTGTTAAAGTGGAAGGACGAAGATGGTAGAAGATGAGTCGAACTCAATCACTCGTTTATAGGATCATTCCATCCGATGATGTTAATTTCTCTACTAGGAGTATCCATGCTCCTACTAAATAGAGCTTAGGGAAAGGATGCATTGATTACTTCTGTTGTGCCAACTATCTCGGGTAACAAGATTCTTTGTTACTCATATCAGCATTCCCACTTCAAGATTCTCCACCTCGGTGGTGGTTATAAAATTCCGCCTAAGAACTCGATCCTGAGCGTTAGCAAAGAAAGAAGCCAGAACGATTGCCCCTTGACTCGGTTAACTTCTCATACATGATAGGTCTAGTGTCTAGCTCCCCCCTTTTGCTATCAAATAATATTCCTGAAGGGTTGTATTCTACTACATTCCTTCCTTCCAAATATTTTTACGAGTACCTTACTATTGTAAGGGGTACTCTCATTGGACAATTACGTCCTTATTCCTCGTGATGGGTAATTAAGCGTGTCTATATAGCAACGCTTCTAAAGGGTTTATCAATATATATATATATATATATATATATATATATATATATATATATATATATATATATATAGTTTAAATGGTAAAAAAAATGGAGCTCAAATTTCACTTTCCAACATCTATAATCCTTAATGTAAGGAGCCATGGAAGAGTTACGACCACATATTACTCTTTCAATTTGGTCATTATGCTTTCACAGTGATGGGAGTGTTTAAGAATCCTAACATTTTTCTTCGAATAGTCCCTTAACTTTTAAATGGCTCAAACATTGCGTTCATTCATTTTTTTTTTAAAATAGCCCTATATAAGCTCTAATACTACACAAAAACGGGTTAAGTCATCCTCAATTAGAGAGGGAACTGGTAGGGCATGAATACGGTTGTTCATGCTACAATGCATCTTTCACAGGAGTAAATATTCATTATTACGGTAATAACAATGACATGGTACATGCAACTGAAGAGATTAGAGGAAGTTGTAAAATTTCATCCGCTTTGGGTTGGTAGAATGCCTAACAATGGGGACCATTGTTACGTTCATCATGTCAATGGAATGATGAATGACTTACGACGACAGCTCTATTGTTTTAAGTATGTAAGGGAAACTGGAGATGAAATTAGTAACATTGAAAGTTAGATTGAAAATGCGTATCTGAAATTGAAGCAGATGGCTACTAAACTATCAATGTCACGAAATATTCTTCTATTCTGCTATATTATTGCGTGCAAATTTCGATTTCATAAGTTCATGAAGCCCTTGGGAGTACAGATCGGATTAGTTGCATCTTTATTTGATTCTTTGGATCTATTTACTGTATAAACGTACATTAACAATTCCGATATCGCTGAAAGGGGCTCAGCATGAAAAGATCATGCATATTGTTATGTGTACGAATTTGAAAGTGACAGAGAGCGTTAGTGCAGCAGCGGGGCCGAAATTACATGATATGTAAGTCATGCATATGTTAGTATGTCTTTCCCTTAATGCAGAATAACACTAAAAGCAAGAGACTACTTAGTGAAACAATTTCACTTGTCACATTTGCATCCAAATCGAGATTTGAGTATTTATGAATTAGACTACTTATGTACTAGATGTATACAGATTTAACTTGTTAATGTGGGCTAAGTATAGTTTCATTTGCGTAACTCCTTATTTACTTTAGATTGATATAAACGGTTAAAATGGCTGGGACTTGCTCCTATAAATAAAATCATGAAATTACGGAATATTTCTACTATTCACCACTTATATCATCATTAATGTAAAAGCTAGAGCTTAGAATCTCACTTTTCTACCGTCAGTAATACAAGGAGTGTGGGAACAATTGAGGCCACATATTTCTCTTACAATTAATCTCGTTATTATGCTTTCCCAGCGATGCACCGTGTAATCCCAACCATATTCTTGAAATAGTCGCTTAACGTTTTTAATGGTTGAAACAATGTTTTCATTCTGTTTTTGAAAAAATAGTCCTGTAGAAGCTCAAACGCGACACGAAACCGTGTTGAGTCATCCTCAGAACCGACAGGGCATGATGAGTATGTCTATTCATGTAACAATGCACCTTTCATACGAGAAATCACCACAACAACCATAAAAAAATGACATTACACATGATCATGATTAGTAGATATTGTTAAATTTCATCCGTTAATTCATAACAGGTGGTGTTGTTAAAACCAGACATCAGCCACCTCGGTCCTAAAAATTTGTAACATTCGTTTCGGAATCTTGACTAGCGGGCAGGGGCGGAATCATAATTTTTTTTCAGAGAGTGCAAAAATTCTATCAAATGCACCATTTTTTTTATAGTAAAATAATATTATATATAGATTTAAAAAAATCTCTATATAATCACTGAATACTATCGGGAACGGGGGAACGACGTCTCGGGAATGGGGTGGTGCGATTCCCGAAAACAAAAACAAAATTTTTTTTTTTGTTTTTTTTTTAAGAAGTGAGGGGTGCTTCAGCCCCCCTTGCCACAACATAGGTCCGCCCCTCCTAGCGGGGACGTGTCTCTATCAACCACATTATTATTATTATCATCATCATTGAAGACACAAAACGAGTTGTCAACATTCTACATGTGTGTGTGCAGGTTAAAAAACAGCAGTGTGGACCACTTTTGGTTGGTGCAGTAGATAGAGAGGAGGCTGTCTCTTTGCCAAATTTGTTTATTCAGTTCGAGGATTTATTAAATTTAAATATATCAATCCCCTCCTTCCATTTAATGATGGTACCAATGATTGATTGACGTGTGAGTCAAATAGTCAAACCCCCCCCCCCCCCCCCCCCCCCCCGCGTCCCCTCCTTTTTTCATTTTTCTTTTTTAGTTTTATGATAAAAATCTATTGGGCGGCCATTAGTATTGTTCAAAGACAGTGGGCCAGATCCAAGCTTCAAAGCAATCCTAGGCCTGGGCTTGAGGATTTGGCCCAAATCCTCAAGTCTACTGCTTCAAAAATAAAAGAAAAAACAAAACAAAACAAAAGTACCCTTTTGTTTGGTTAAAGAAAAATTGAATATCATGATGTTTGACTTCCATCAACTGCAAAGGCAATGCATGATCCTCTTGGGAATGGGATGGTTGAAGTTCTACTAGACACAATTTCAATTTTGCTTTGTTTAGGTGTAGGGGCTCCAAAATATGGAAATCATACTCCAGTCCAGATGGTGAAGTTACACATGCTTTGGTGGGAATTGGGGTGGAAAGTTACAACATATGGTATATGGCAATGTTGCGTCTATGGCAAAATTTTTAAACCGCCTTCAAAAATTTATCCTCGAAGTTGTTAGTTCGAGTTTTTGTGGAGTCAAATAATGGAAAATCAATTCTTTGCAAAATTTTGTGAATCGGTATTGACTCGCTTCAAAGGCTGACTTAGCATGATGCACGTATAAACTTTGAAATGTCGACCCAATTGGTACTCCATGGGGCCAACTATGTCGTCCATATTGATCAAATGTATCCCACGCAAGAAACCCACAAATTGTGCAATACATTTACATCAATCTGAAAGGAACCAGATTCCAAAGCAACATGATGCAAGAGAAATGAAGGTGTCTTAAAGGAGCTATAGATTTGTCAAAAAGCAAGAACCCACTATTTCTCTAAACAACAGAAAAGCTTAAAGCAGACCCAGTAAGTAAAGAATTTTTAGCAAAATCTTCATTGCAACAACACAATCTGATTTCCACAAAAAAAAAAAACAGAACACCAATCAAGCGATCAACAACTTGAATTCAATCCAACTTGCTTGCTGAGTTCTGACATTGATAATCAAAGAAAGTATTTCAAGATGGAGGGCTCAAGAACAAAGGTAGATGTCATGAAGCCACTTCTCTTTAAGGCTGGAATACCAGTGGCTATCTCTGTGGCAGGTTTTATTTTTTCCAGGTTCATGACTTGGAAAAGTTCAATCCTAAAAGCTTCATCTTCTGATCAAGCACAAGTGAACTCTCTACAAACCAGTCTTGAGGAGTTATGTAGACATGAAGAGAGCTTTCTTAGCCTTGACTCGACATCTTTAACTCACAATGTAGAGGATGAAATTTTTTCCACAGATATCCAACAGAAGACTTCAGCAGAATCTTTACAAACTGAAGATAGATGTTATAAACTAGAAGAAGAAGTTGAAGGACTAAAGACTCAAATAGAAGGCTTTCAAGCGAGAGAATGGAAGTTAGGGACGCGGTTTCTTCACTATCAAGACTTGAAAGAGCAAGAATTGATTCTTGTGGAGCTTTTACACAGGCTGGTGTTAGAGATTGACAGAGTTGAGTTCTTGGATAGGGAGTTACATTCAATAGAGGCCGAAAACAAGAGGTTTGAGGGCATGGTAGCTGAGTTTTTGAATGTTTTGGAGCAGCTTGAGTGTTCAAGAATGGAGAATGGGTTGCTCCATAGGAAGGTCCAAAAGCTACTGAGAGAATTAAAGGAGCGTTCTCGTGCTCTTGAGGGACAGAATTTGCAGATTAAAGTAACAGAAGCAGAGGTTGTGTAGTCATGAAGAAATAGAAAGAAGGGCAGCTGCTATCAAGGGACTGGAAGATGAAATTGATGAGCTGAAAACTGTGGTGATGAGATTGCAGGAGGAGAAGAGTGAACTGATCAACCAGCTAGAGATGGCAGCTGAAAATCCAGCCTCTTCAAAGGTTAGTTTCTCTAAACTGTCACTTCCATTGCAGGATATAAGCACAGACTCAACTTAGACTATATCTTCTCATTTGATGCTATAAACTTGTATCAACCGGATACTGAAAGATAAAAGGAGTTGCATAAATGGATGAGGCCAACTCCAATGACTGGTTTCTCTGGTATGAATTTGGTTCCCACCCTCTCCCTAAGCAAATCTGTGCTTAAGGATAATAATTTGCATAATTCCCGGGCTTATCTTTGGAACATGTTAGAGGAAGTGCAGATGCAATAAGAAAACATATTCCAGAAAACATTATAGTCCTTAATCAAAAGGAACAAAAGACATGACATCTTAGATCCCATTTGACGTACGCCTTGATTATTACAACTCTGTAGTACCCTGATTAATTACCACGTTTTGATTTTCTGTAGTACCCAGTATTAGCAAGGAGCTAGAAGTAGAAGGAAGCATCCTCAACCAGCTGTTTCACATCATTCTTATGCTTATTGGTTTTGGTACTCTAAAGGTCACACATTTTGCAGAATGAAGCAGAAGGGGTGGTACTAGAGGATTACTATCAGCTATTAAATGAACTAGAACAACTCCAAAAGGATCGAACTGCTGAGATTAATGAACTAATCTACCTTAGGTGGTGCAATGCATGCTTAAGGCACGAGCTGATGAGGAGGAATCAAGAACAAGAAGAAAAACTGGACGGCAATAAGAAAAAGTTGGACTTGGAATCTGGGGGAAGTGGAGATCAGAGGGATTTCGGATTAGAGCGCGAGTTGGATGGTCTCAATGTGCAGCATAGTGAGGCATGCTTAGGCTTGACAACCGGCCTTTTCGCTCATTCAAAAAGGCGAAGGTTGATTGAAAAGTTCAAAAGGTGGGTCGAAGGGGAAGAAAAGGGAAAACAAAGATCGGAGGAAACTGGCATTGGATGGAATGGAAATGGATATGAGAAGAAGAATGGGCATTAGGTGCTAAGGCCTTCTTATTCTGATGATGCAGAGAAAAACATCATCCTGCAAAGGAAGCTATGTTCATTGCATGACCACTTACCTGAAAAGTTCCCATTCTTCATGCTACATTGCATAAGGTTGCTTGCAGAAGGCAAACTTACAAAGCTCAAATGTTAGTACTCCATATAGGCACTTTGTTTTGGAATCAACAAGTGTAGTCTCCTACTGGACACTTGTAATTTTTGGTAACATCTTACTCCATATTGACTGCTCAGTAACTTTTGTAGGTTTTTTTTCAAAAGCACCATATCATCATAATGTATATTCAAAAGTTTCTACAAAGTCCAATAAATCTATATCTATATCTATGTATATCATATCATATCATATCATATAAATATATAATAGACGAAGCGTTGTGCGTCGTGGAGGCGACACATAAGCTTTTTTCGTGTTATTTTCCCTTTTTACCCCTTTTAATTATGCGACACGTCATCTTTGTTCAATTTTGCGACACGTCATCATCTTTGTTTTGGTGTTTCATTCATCTTTTGCCTCTACTTATTAAAGTCTCCTCTACTTATTAAAATCTCACATGTATCGTGACTCTTTATTATAATTTATTATTAAAAAATTCGGAAATATTATCACTATAAATTTAATTGATCTTATAAGACTAAAAAATCAATTCTACACATTCTAAAACTCTACCTAATCAATGTATCAACACATTACGGCTTAATTTTTACTATTAACACCTCAAAAACACTTTAAATAACAAAATAAACACTCAAAACGTAAAATAAAAATATAAACATAAATTATACGTCATCATGTTTGTTTTGTTTTTTTAATCCTCCTTTACCTCTACTTATTAAAGTCACACATTTATCATGACTCTTTAGTATAACTTATTATTAAAAATTCGGAGGTATTATTACCATAAATTTAGTAGACCTTATAAGAGTAAAAAATCTTTTATACAACTTCTAAACCTCAACCTAATCAATGTATCAACATATTAGAACTTAATTTTGACTACTAACACATCAAAAACACTTTTTATAACAAAATAAACACTCAAATATAAAGAAAACATAAATTATATGTCATCATGTTTGCTTTGGTATTCCAATCATCTTCTATCTCTACTTATTATAGTCACACATGCATCATGACTCTTTATTATAACTATTATTAAAAAATTCGGAGGTATAATTACCATAAATTTACTTGATATTATAAGAATAAAAAACCAATTCTACACCTTCTAAAATTCTATATAGTCAATGTATCAACATAGTGGAACTTGATTTTGATTATTAGCACCTTAAAAACACTTTAAATAACAATATAAATACCCAACATAAAGAAAATATAAGTCACTTATGAAAAAAAAATATAGGTCACAAATTAAAAAGCTTTCTTTTCTTTATACAGAAGCAACATGTTAAAAGAATATGAGTTCATTGTTGTAATTAATTTAAAAATACGAATATGAAATTTTACTTCATCAGTTAATTTTAATTTTATCACATTGAACTTTAAAATACATAAGTTTTTTAAGTGTTCTTTTTTTATTTATCCTTCTTACTTATACGACACGTCACCCCAACTTATTAACTATGTACTATAATTTATTGTTAAAAAATTATGGATATTACTGGCCCAATTTTTGTAAACATTTTAAAACTAGGAAACTAACTCTAAAGTTTTTAAAGTACTACCTAATGAAATTACTTACATATTAGGCCTTAATTTTGATTGTTAATACCTTAAGTGCACTTTAAAATGATAAAATAGAATCTCACAAATATGTAGTACGAAGACCATATATCAAAAATAAAGATTAGTATTTAACATCTTTTCATATAAGCAATATAAGAAACGAATATGACTTTATTTTTAGATATCTTTGAAATGCCAAAATAGCAGTTTATTTCACAAATTAATTTTAATATAATAACTCAAAGCCTTAAGTAAAAATCGTATCCTCTTTTGAATGCCCAAAACAAAGAATCAAATGTAACACATTTTTAAATTGATTACTTTAGAAAATCTTCAAAAACAGATCAAAACAGCACCTCCAAAATTTCTTGAACATGATCTTGAAGTGAAACAATTAAAATACAAGTATTGTCACCGTAATGCTACACTATTTCTTTTATAGGTTTAATTCTATCTTTTAAAATGATGGTTACTTAAGAAATTTTTGGCCGCTACCCAGGCCATAGGAAGAAGCCTACGACCTCCCATACAATGAAACTCAATGGTCGTTGTATACTTTTAGTGGCACTTATTTAGTGACTTAAAAAATGTACTTTTAAAAATTAGCAGCACATTTATCGGTCATTGACTGTTTTGTATAGAGGGTTGTAGGGATTTTCATGAGCAGTATGTAAAAATAATTCATTATCTGAAATGAATAAAAATTGATTCACGTGCTTCTATTGCAGTTCCAGTGTCTATTTTTAGTTACCTATTTATGTCTGAATAGTAAAGTATTAATTGTATAGTTCGTGCGCCTTTTTTAAGATTTCTCTTTTCCAGTACAAATAATTGTGGCTGATTTTTAATTTTCATTATGTTTTAATTCATGTGTATATATAGGAAAATCCACCAAAAATAATGTAAAATATGTGATATTCTAACTTTACAAAATTCGTTGTAAAGGACTATAGTAGTTGTCTAATTTAATATATGGTAAGGAATTTTATCAGAGGTACTTATAAAATAAAATTGTTGATCAATGATGCCCCACATAACGTGAAAAACTAAAAAGAAAAGAAAAAATCTCACACTTATATGGATATGGTAAGCAAAATGAATAGCATAAATATAATTTTGTGTATAAATTTTTGAAATCTAACTTTTTTGTACAAAAACAAAATTACTACCTAAAATACTAAAGAACAAAAAGTAACATTCTAATTTGATGTGAAATAATTGATTATTCATTGTATGCTTCACTTTTTGAATACTTTATTTTGAACTTCTGAATCTTACTAATTTTTAAGCACTATAACATGCTTTACTATTATGAAACAATTTTAGGATTATGCTTTCATTGAATTTCTTTTGGTTTTGATGCTGCTTATATATGAAATGCATGAATGTGATATGTTTTGAATTCGATAGTTCACTTCAGGTGAATACGAATAAATCGCAATTTTCAAAACCATCGACATGATTCTTAATATCCAACCTTAACTATAGCAAAATATGTTGAAACTCAACTCACCCGTGCCTTGCCCGGGTTACTGAGCTAGTAATATATAACGAAGCGTTGTGCGTCTTGGAGGCGACACATAAACTTTTTTTAGTGTTGTTTTTTCTTTTTTTCCCTTTTAATTTTGCGACACATCATCACTTTTTACTTATGCGACACGTCATCATGTTTGTTTTGATATCACGTTCCTTTTTCAGTTCTACTTATTAGAGACACACATGAACCGTGACTATTTGTTTTGATATCACATTCCTTTTTCAGTTATACTTATTAGAGATACACATGTACCATAACTCTTCACTATAATTTATTATTAAAAAATTCGCAGTTATTATTGACATAATTTTGCTAAACTTTATAAGAGTGGAAAACTTATTATGCACATTCTAAGACTCTACCTATTCACTATACTTACATATAAGGTCTTATTTTCACCACTAACACCTCCAAAAAAACATTAAAACCCTCTACTTATTAAAATCACACATGCATCATGACTATTTACTATAACTTATTATTGAAAAATTCGTAGGTATTATTAGCGTAATTTCACTAAACTTTATATGAGTAGAAAACAAATTCTGCACTTTCTAAAACTTTACCTATTCAATATACTAACATATAAGGTCTTAAATTTCACTACTAACACCTCAAATAGTACTTTAAAAACCTCTACTTATTAAGGTCACACATGCATCATGACTCTTTACTATAACTTATTATTAAAAAAATTCGTAGGTCAAACATGCATCATGACTCTTTACTATAACTTATTATTGGCATAATTTCACTAAACTTTATAAGAGTAGAAAACCAATTAGCACTTTCTAAAACTCAATCTATTCAATATACTAACATATAAGGTCTTAATTTTCACTTCTAATACCCCCAAAAAGTACTTTAAAACCTTTACTTATTAAAGTCACACATGCATCATGAATCTTTACTATAATTTATTATTAACAATTTAGCATGTATTATTGGATACAGTTCTGCATCTTTTAAAACTCTACATATTCTTTATACAGAAATATATAAGGTCTTTATTTTCTCTACTAACACCTCAAAAGTACTTTCAAAACATATCCTTATTAAAGTCACACATGCACGATGACTCTTTACTATTATTTTTCACTACTTCCATCCCAAAAGAACTTTAAAAACATCTACTTATTAAAGTCATGCATGCATCATGACTCTCTATTATAATTTATTGTTAAAAAATTCGCAGGCAGTATAATTTTACTAAATCTTTAAAGAGTAGAAAACCAATTCTAGACCTTCTATCTATTCAATATACTAACATATAAGGTTTTAATTTTCAGTACTAACACCTCAAAATTACTTTAAAAACCTCTACTTACTAAAGTCACGCATGCATCATGACTTTTTACTATAATCTATTGTTGAAAAATTTGCAGGTATTATTGGCACAATTTTACTAAATTTTATAAGAATAGAAAACCAATTATTTACCTTTTAAAACTCTGCCTATTCAATATACCAACATATAAGGTCATAACTTTTACTACTAACACCTCAAAAGTACTTTTAAAATAAAATAAAATCTCACAAATGTAAAATACGAAAATCATGTACGAAGTCAAAGATAAATCATTCACAAATCAAGATCTTTTGAACATAATTTACAAAGTGCTATGACTTAGTTTTTATAATTATTGTACTTTTTTATATTTTTTAGTGTTTCTTTGTTATCTTAAAGTTTTTTTGAGGTCTTAATAGTCAAAATTAAGTCCTAATATGTTGATACATTGATTAGGTAGAGTTTTAGAAGGTGTAGATTTGGTTTTCTACTCACATAAGATAAACTAAAATTATGGCAATAATAGCTACGAATTTTCAATAATAAATTAAAGTAAAGAATCACGATGCATGTGTAATTTTGATAAATATGGATAAAAAAGAAAAAGGACTCGAAAACAAACATGACGATGTGTCGCAAAATTGACTTCAAATTCTAAATTGGGAATCATATACACTAAATCATGTATGAAATCGAAGACAAATAATTCATAAATTAAGATCTTTCAAAATTAGTTTACAAAGTGATATGACTTAATTTTTAAAATATTTTATATTTTTTTATATTTGTAAGTCTTTTTTTGTAATCTTAAAGTGTTTTTGAGGTGTTAATAGTTAAAATTAAGTTCTAATATGTTGATACACTGATTAGGTAGAGTTTTAGAAGGCGTAAAATTGGTTTTACTCATATAAGGTAAACTAAAATTATGGCAACAATAGTTAGAAATTTTTTAATAATAAATTAAAGTAAATAATCATGATGCATGTGTAATTTTGATAAATATGAATAAAAAGGAAAAAGGACTCAAAAACAAATATGATGATGTGTCAAAAATTTGACCTCAAATTCTAAATTGAAAATCATATACACCGATACATGCAAACCAAAAAGCAATAAAAGCGTATATGACTTGCAAATAAAGGGCTTTCATTTTTATTTAGGAAAATAATATACAAAGCAAATATGACTTGATTTTAAAAATATTTTAAAACACCAACCTGGTAATGTACTTAAGAAATTAATTTTAATTGTGTAACATCAACGTTTAAATTGAGAATCATATACACCAATAAATGCAAACTAAAAAAGAATCAAACTGAACATGACTTAACTCTTAAAAGTAGTTGAGATACAGAAGTAAAAGTTTAATTTTATAAATAATTTTTGAGATTACTGAATTAGAAATAAGAAAACATGAATGTTCATGGATCTACGTAGGTGACATGTCACCCCTTGTAATTATGCGATACATTCTCTTATTTATTTTCGTGTCTTTTTTATTTCTTTTTTACCCCTACTTAGTAGCATTTTTATATGATTTATTATTAAAAAATTCGCAAGTCTAATTTGTTCAATTTTTGTATACGTTATAAAACTAAAAAACTAACAAATTCTATACCTTCTAAAATTCTACATAATCTATGTACTTATATACTAGGCCTTAATTTTAACTTTTAACACTTCAAAAATATTTCAAGATAACAAAATAAAATCTTTAAAGTTAAAATACTAAAATCATCGCCTACTTACTAACTCTTTACTATGATTTATTATTGAAAAAATTGTTGGTATAATTGTCCCGATATTTGTAAATAATTATAAAACTAGAAAATCAATTGTACAACTTTTAAAACTCTATGTTAGGCTTTGATTTTGACTATTAACACCTCAAGAGAACTTTATTAAAATATTAAAGAAAACTACGAAAACAATGTATGAAATAAAAGATTATACTCAAAAATTAAAATATTTTTTTCTTTTTCATTTTACGAAAGCAATATACAAACAAAAATGACTTAATTTTCAAAATACGTCAAAAATAACAAAATAAACGTGTATTTAAGAAATTAGTTTTACCTAAATAGCACAAACTTTGAAAAGAAAATAATATATACCTAACAGATCCAAAAAAAGGGGGAATCACACCTTATTTGACATAATGTTCAAACAAACTTTAAAATGCCAAAATAAAAATTCATTGTATAATCGTTCTTTTAATATTATCTTTAACTATCATTTGTAATCGTACGATATTTCACAAATGTAATAAATGTGGAATCAGTTCGATATTTACTATCTTGGAACATTTTTCAGTTTTTTTTAAGTTCCTTTTTATTATGATGATACTTATATGTGAAATGCATGAATGTGACATATTTTGAATTTGATGGCTCACTTCACGCGAATATAAATAAAGCTTAGTTCAAAATCATCGGCATAACGCTTAATAAAATAATCAATCTTAACTCTTACAAAATATATTGACACTCAAACGTACAGATACATAAACCGTTAATTATAACGGACCTGGGCCTTGCCCGGGTTATTGGACTAGTATATATAAAAAGTTAAAACATTCGCTTAAAATTGGGAAACGTAGGATTTTTAGACCTCTATATTTACGCCACGTAGGACTTTTTAGGAACTTTTTCCTTCTGCCACATAAGCTTCAACTTTGCATGTGATAGTCCCCTAACTTAATTGGTCTCTTTATTTAGAATCCAACTCTTTTGAATTGGATATATATAATCAAGAATCCTATTTGTTTTGGTATTCTTTTCCTTTTCTACTATATTTAACTATTTCTTATAATTTATTATTAAAAAATTCGTAGGTCTACTTTACCCTATATTTGTAAACTTTATGAAACTAAGAAACTAATTTTATACATTCTAAAACTCTACCTAATTAATATACTCAGATATTAGGCCTTAATTTTGCTTATTAAAACCTCAAAAGTACTTTGAAATAACAATATAAAATCTCAAAAATATAAAGTGCGAAAATCATACCCTACTTACTAATTCTTTTTGTAATTTTACAAAGTTCCATTCTAATCTATCATACAAATGTAGGCATAATCAATTAATTCGTAATTATTTTAACTTCATTTACGTGTAAAACTTTTTATATACAAGACTATGTCTTTTTGACGGTACATCAAATATCAACTTACAAATTAGGTATTGCAACTACAATATGTACCACTTCTCTTTAAAATAAAGTTTGAAAAATTATTATTCTAATTTGACAATGTTTTAGCACTTCACATTATTAATTGGTTAACTTAGTAGAATTTAATTTGATTACTAGCACTTAAATAAACTTTAAATAGGAAACAATATTTACCATCCTACTTCTTAAGTTTTTACAATGGTTTCTACTAAACATTGTGTGGGTATATTTGGCCGAAGCCTTAACTATAAAACTGGAATATCAATTTCACATATTTTAAATCTCTATCTAATCAATGTATATATTCTTATTAGGCCTTGAATTTTGACTAATAACACCTTAAAAGTACTTAAATATAACAAAATCAAATCTGACAAATGTATACATGAGAAACATTAACCATCTTTTCTCTTTACGGAACATACAAAACTTAAAAATATTTTTGATATATCAAGATAATAGGATAGTTAAAAAATTAGTTTTAATTCTATAACCTCAAACTCTTTTATAAGTCACATTCTTTAATAGACGCAGGAAAAAAAAATCATACATAATATGACTAAATTTTCAAAAGTACTTTAAGATATAAAAATAGCAAGCTACTCTATAAATTAATTTTTAACTAAGTAACCTCACATTCTAAAGGTTCGTCTCATCAACTAATTAAGTTATTAGGATTTAATTTGATTACTAAAGCTTAAATAAATTTTAAATTCAAAAAAATGTTTCCAATAGTATGTGACATAAAAACCTAAACCAACATAGCTCACAAGTCTAAACTTATAATCATTTAAGCATATTATTTGATATAAACTCAATCAACTATTTACAGTCTATTTGACAATAAGCATAATCATCATTATATGATTATCAATCTCAATCTTTTGCAAAATTTGTATTAACTACTATGACACTTTTACGATTAATTTAGTTAACAAATAACTGTAATATGTACTTATTAAGCTTTAAATTTCACTTTTAACATCTCAAAAAAAAAAAAAAAAAAAATTTAAAAACAACAACACAAAATATCACCAAGGTAAATTATGAAAATCTTATGTGAAATTTTAATATTAATACTTTACAAGGTAAAAGATTTCTTCTTTTTTAATTGTTTGACCTCAATATTGCAAAGTGTTACATGGGTAAGAATAGTCTTCATTTTATAACTGTTTAACCTCAATCCTATGCAAAACTTTTGTAAAACACTCTAAATATTTTATAATGAATTAAGATAATCATTAGTGCTACATTGTACGCATATGTTTAAATTGATTGTCTTAGAAAGTCTTCAAAAATACATCAAAACGAATGGTCAAAAAATCATCAAACATGACCTTGAAGAAAACAATTACACACAGATATTGTCAATACATAATGCTATATAATCTATTTTTATAGGGTGTTTATTGAAAATAAGTGAAATAGCTCCACGTGCTTTATTTTTTTATTACAAAGTTTCACGGCATGTTATAGTAAGTTATTTAAGTCTACCCAAATATTTACTAAATAACGATTTGTGTCCTTTTTACCTTCTTTTATGAGTTTTAATACAAATGACTCTCAATTGTATTCAATTTAATAATAGTCATCAACTATATCAGAATCATCCATAAAATGGGAATGTTGATCAATGATGTGAACTGTAAAATGGAAAAGAAGAAAATGCCTACATTTACTTAGGCCCCGTTTGACACTCATTTTTTTTCCAGTTTTGGAAACTGAAAAAAATAAGCGCATTTGGTAACCCTTTTTTTTCCTCTCTTCAGTTTAAAAAATCAGTTTTTAAATCAAGGCTGTTTTTAAAAACTCCAAACACTGGTTCCAAAAAAAAAAAAATTTGTCAAACAGAGGCTTAGATAGAATATTGATAAAAGTTCATCAAACGGTTAATAAGTAAATAAATAAAAATATATATAGATATGTTTGATTTCTTGAATGTGTAAGCTCACTTTTTTTTGGTACAAAACTAAAATTAGTTCTAACATTACCTTAAAATGGAGTAAAATTATAATTTGATGTGCAATAATTGATTATTTATTGCATGCTTTAATTACTTTTTGAATGCTTTATTTTGTATGTTTTAATATTAATATTATTAATAATTTTGTGTATCTAAAAAAATTGAACGATTACAAAACTATATGCAAATGTCCCCATTAAATTTTACAAATCTAAATTCAAAGACAATAAAAATTTTATAAGACACAAAGTTTTTTTTTTGTATATGTGTAAGTACGATAAGTTAGGCATGAGTAAAAGTTTTTTCTCCATTTGACATTTCTTTTACTCAATTCACGTAGTAAAATAGTATTTCTAATAATACATGTTACATAATAATTAAAGGAGGATATAAAGAATTAGAAAATTAGAATGTTAGTGAAAACTAAATACATTTTCACTTTTATAGTAATTTTAGATACATTGATATAATCTATTAGCATAGTGATGTACCAAAATGAGATACATTTTCAGTATTCTACACAGTTTTTGTCAATATAATTCTAATCGTATTAAGTAGTGGCTTATTTGATTCGTGAAATCTATATTCATGAGTAATCTCGATTATTATAATTATGCATATATGCATCGATGCAGCGAAAGTCATTATATTCGTTACTATTTCAATTTAAAGCATTGTTAACTATATATATATATATATATATATATATATATATATGGGAACCGATCCACACCCACCGGTGGATAAAAAAATTTTCTCCACCCAACCGCATGTAAGAGAAGCGGTTGGGTACGATTTCTTTTTGTCGTGGGCCCCACCACAAAAAGCACTCCTTTTTTTTTTCGCCCAACCGCATGTAAGAGAAGCGGTTGGGTATGATTCTCTTTTTGACGTGGGCCCCACCACAAAAAACCACTCCACCCAACCGCTTCTCTTATACGCGGTTGGGACAATTTTTTTTTTCGCCCGACCGCTTCTCTTAGAAGCGGTTGGTAAGCACTTTTTTTTTTAACAATTTTTTTAAAAAACCAACCGCATATAAGAGAAGCGGTTGGTGGTTTTTGCGTAACTTTTTTTTGGGTGGCTCCCACACAAAAAATTTCAGATTTTTTGGTTGGCTCTTAACAAAAAAAAAAAATCGAGCACAAGCCTGCCACGTGGCGTCCCCCAGCGCCTGCCACGTGGCCCAACCGCATGACGGGGCGCCGGTTGGTTGATGGCGCTGCCACGTGGCCTCCCCAGCGCCTGCCACGTGGCCCAACCTCGTGAAGGGGCGCCAGTTGGTTGATGGCCCTGCCACGTGGCCTCCCCAGCGCCTGCCACGTGGCCCAACCGCGTGTAGGGGCGCCGGTTGGGGCGATGGCCCTGCCACGTGGCCTCCCCCGCACCTGCCACGTGGCCCAATCGCTTGAAGGGGCCCTGCGGCTTGCCCACGCGCGTCCTTCCCTCCCCCGTGACTGTCCTTCCCTCCCCCGTGACTGTCCTTCCAAATTTTTTTTTGCAGCCTATTCGGGCACTTTGCAGAGACCACTCACGGGTATTTTTTTCCCTCTTTTTTCTTCTCTCTTCCTCACTTTTCTCTCTTTATAATCCCCTCCCCCAACCCTTCTTCTCCACACTTATTCTCCACAAACCAAAAAATTTTAGCGCTAGAAGATCGGGGGGTAATCGCTAGGAGATCGGTAGATTTTTCTTCAAATACATCAAGTCACAACAAGTAAGTATTTTGAATTTCCTTATAATTCAATGTTAGGTTTATACAAATCAGCGTATTACATTTAGCGTATTACATTTATAGCGATTCAAAATAGCGTATTACATTTATAGACAGTTTTTCACGAATTTATAAAAAATAACTAGAGCGAGATTTTGCCAAAGTGCGAAACAGAGACCCTAGTTATTCTGAAAGGATCCGTATCAGGTAAAAATTTCAGATTTTTCCAAAGACTGTAAAGGGGCTCACTGATACGGGGAACCGTGTACCTTCGCAGTCTAATTTAAAATACCAAGCTAGCGCGATTTCGGGCGAAACTTTTACTAGAACCCTAGGATGTTGGGAAGCTCCACTCCCCAGGATTTCGTGCCATTCCGGAGCCATTACCTATTTGGTTGCCCGAGCGGCACTTTCAGCGGTCGCCGTTTGATTAGAGAGGTTTGTCACGGATTTATAAAAACTAGCTAGAGCATGATTTGCCAAAGTGCAAAACAGAGACCCTAGTTATTCTGAAAGGATCTCTATCAGGTAAAAATTTCAGATTTTTCCAAAGACTGTAAAGGGGCTAACTAATACGCGGAACCGTGTACCTTCGCAGTCTAATTTAAAATACCAAGCTAGCGTTATTTCGCGCAAAACTTTTACGAGAACCCTAGGATGTTGGGAAGTTCCATTCCCCAGGATTTTGTGCCATTCCGGAGCCGTTAGCTATTTTTTTGGCCGAACGGCCCTTTCAGCGCTCGCCCTTTAATTAGACAGTTTTTTCACGGATTTATAAAAAATAGCTAGAGCGTGATTTGGCCAAAGTACAAAACAGAGACCCTAGTTATTCTGAAAGGATATCTATCAGGTAAAAATTTCAGATTTTTCCAAAGACTGTAAAGGGGCTAACTGATACGGGGAACCGTGTACCTTCGCAGTCTAATTTAAAATACCAAGCTAGCGCGATTTCGCGCGAAACTTTTACGAGAACCCTAGGATGTTGGGAAGTTCCATTCCCCAGGATTTCGCGCCATTCTGGAGCCGTTAGCTATTTTGGCCGAACGGCCCTTTTAGCGGTCGCCCTTTAATTAGACAGTTTTTTCACGGATTTATAAAAACTAGCTAGAGCGTGATTTGGCCAAAGTACAAAACAGAGACCCTAGTTATTCTGAAAGGATCTCTATCAGGTAAAAATTTCAGATTTTTCCAAAGACTGTAAAGGGGCTAACTGATACGGGGAACCCCTTCGCAGTCTAATTTAAAATACCAAGCTAGCGCAATTTCACGCGAAACTTTTACGAGAACCCTAAGATGTTGGGCAGTTCCATTCCCCAGGATTTCGCGCCATTCTGGAGCCGTTAGCTATTTTTTTGCCCGAACGGCCCTTTCAGCGCTCGCCCTTTAATTAGACAGTTTTTTCACGGATTTATAAAAACTAGCTAGAGCGTGATTTGGCCAAAGTCCAAAACAGAGACCCTAGTTATTCTGAAAGGATCTGTATGAGGTAAAAATTTCAGATTTTTCCAAAGACTGTAAAGGGGCTAAC
This sequence comes from Escallonia rubra, assembly GCA_033065855.1. Taxonomy (NCBI): domain Eukaryota; kingdom Viridiplantae; phylum Streptophyta; class Magnoliopsida; order Escalloniales; family Escalloniaceae; genus Escallonia; species Escallonia rubra. Next base: position 83,429 of record JAVXUO010003224.1, on the reverse strand, counting down.
TGATACGGGGAACCGTGTACCTTCGCAGTCTAATTTAAAATACCAAGCTAGCGCAATTTCGCGCGAAACTTTTACGAGAACCCTAGGATGTTGGGAAGTTCCATTCCCCAGGCTTTCTCGTCATTCCGTAGCCGTTAGCTATTTTTTTGGCCAAACGGCCCTTTCAGCGGTCGCCCTTTAATTAGTCAGGTTTTTCACTGATTTATAAAAACTAGCTAGAGCGTGATTTGGCCAAAGTGCAAAACAGAGACCCTAGTTATTCTGAAAGGATCTCTATCAGGTAAAAATTTCAGATTTTTCCAAAGACTGTAAAGGAACCGTGTACCTTCGCAGTCTAATTTAAAATACCAAGCTAGCGCGATTTCGCGCGAAACTTTTACGAGAACCCTAGGATTTTGGGAAGTTCCCTTTCTCAGGATCTGGCGCCATTCCGGAACCGAGTGCTGTTTTTTTGGCCGAACGGTCTTTTCAGCGCTCGATCCGGACATCGGTTTTCGATTTTTGGGCGAGAAATCCGTAAAATACTTTTTATGCTAATTATGAACTCACTAAGTGTAAAGTAGCATTTCTAGGAATCTTTGAGATTTTTCCTGATGCCAGGGGCATTTTGGTAATTTGCCACCCCGCGAGGGGTGTTTCGGTAATTTTCCCGCGCCAAGTTTTTAATTAGACAGTTTTAGTCCAGGAATGTAATCACAGAACCTGAAATGTTGTTTTGAAGCTGGTTCGGGGGCGTTGGGGTGATAGTGAACCCCCGGGGGCATTTCGGTAATTTGCCGCTCATCGGGGGCTATTTTGCTAGGAAGGATCCAGCTTAAAGGGCCATACCTTAAAATAACTTTTAGTTCAGCAAAGGGTGTCAGACACCTGAAAACTTTTATTGTTCCGGGTGAATTCAGGAACTTGTGACGCACCGGCGATGACTGCCAGGGGGTATTTTGCACAAGTAGCGGGTGTTTTGGTAACTTTCCCCCTTTAAATTTTTTCCTGATATATTTGGTATATAATTGACGTAATACATTTAAAAACTTGACTTCAAAGCGGTTTTGAGGTCTTGGGGGTGTAGGGGCCATCGGGGGGTATATTGCTATATAACCACGTTGGCGCTAAATTCAGTGAGAACTAGCGTAATTAAGCGTTCGGAGTGGTGGGAAGTGAGGATTTGTTTTAATACATTGAAATAATGACTATTGCTAATGTGTTGGTAAGCTAGGTTAAAGATCCAGGAATGTAGTTTTGGAATGTAAATATTATGCCTGATAGTGAACCCCCGGGGGCATTTCGGTAGTTTGCCCCTCATCGGGGGCTATTTTGTTAGGAAGGATCTAGCTTAAAGGGCCATACCTTAAAATAACTTTTAGTTCAGCAAAGGGTGTCAGACACCCGAAAACTTATTTTGTCCCGGATGAATTCAGGAAGCTTAAAATCCCGTTTCAAAGCACTCCGAACGATTTTTTGATGCCAGGGGGCATGTTTTGGTAATTCGCAGCCCCGAGGGGGGTATTTTCGTAATTTTGCAGCGTTAAGTTTTTTAAAGGACTTCTTAGTCCAGAAATGTAAGCAAAGCACCTGAAAGGTTGTTTTCAAGCTGATTTGGGACGTTAGGGTGATAATGAACTCCCCGGGGGCATTTTGCTAATTTGCCGCTCGTCGGGGGCTATTTTGATAATTTTACATTATACGAATTTTTCCAGCAATTACGTTTAAATAATTTTTATTCTTTTTTTATTTAATTCTATGACTTGTAGATAATCGTATTGGTTTTTATTTTTTAGATTTCAGTATAAATATGGATGCAACTGGAGGAAATATTTTTTGTGAAGGTTCTGATCCACCTTACTTGGGTCAAGTTTTTCAAACACTGGACGAAGTCGAAGCATACTACAGAGCATATTCGAAAAAGATGGGGTTCGGTATAAGAACTAAGACGACTAGAAAAGGGGTGAATACCGATCAAATTGGGGCAAGGTTATTTGAGTGTCATAGAGGAGCAACGCATGTACCCCCGGTCGTTCAGATCAGTGACGAAGGGACAACAAGACAAAGAAAACGGGACACATTTCCGGGTACCGGCTGCAAAGCCCATGTGTATGCAGTACACCGGAAAAATGAAAACCATTGGGTTGTGACGGGTGTGGAGTTGAGCCATAATCATCAGTTTTGCACCCATAGTATGATTGGTCAAATTCATCAACACCGAGAAATAAGCGCGGCACACAGACAACTGATTTCAACAATGGCCGACGCTAAAATTTCACCTTCTAAGATGATGGGGGTTTTCTCAAGCCAGGCTGGGGGGATTGACAAGTTGACTTTCAACGAAGTTGACCTTCGAAATGAACTCCGTGCTCAGAGGAGAGCATATTTCGGTCAGATCGATTCTCAAGCTACACTTGATATCTTCAGGTGCCTTCAGAGTGAGAATTTTGGATTTTTCTATAGTCTCCAAGTGGATGATGAGGCCCGCATTAGTACTATATTTTGGGCGGACCCCCGTTCTAGAGCTGCTTACCAAAATTTTGGGGATGTTGTGTTGTTTGACACCACATACCGCACCAATAAGTACTCTATGCCTTTTGCTCCGTTCACCGGGGTGAACCACCACTATCAGTCAATCTCATTTGGCTTTGCCCTGCTTAGGGATGAGACGGAGGAGTCATTTACGTGGTTATTTGAAACGTGGCTTAAAGCAATGTACCATATTCCTCCAAAGACCATCATCACCGACCAAGATCTGGCAATGAAAAATGCAATCGCTAAGGTCCTTCCAGATACTCACCATGGCCTGTGCACATGGCACATAAGCAACAAATATCCCGAACGGCTTCACAATGTATATGCAAACCATCCGTCATTCAGGACTGACTTTAATACATGTGTGAAGAAATCGTTGACGGTAGACGTGTTCGAGGAGAGGTGGGCCACATTAATGGATGACTACGGTTTGCACAATCATGGATGGTTACAATCGTTGTATGAGCTCAAGACACAGTGGGTCGGTGCCTACACCAAGAAGTTTTTTGCAGCCGGAATGACTACGACATCGAGAAGCGAAGCTATGAATTCATTCTTTGATGGGTACGTAGGCCAGTCTTCAAGTATAGCGGAGTTTGTACTAGAGACACAAAAAGCCCTTGAGAGGCAATTGTACCGTGAGAGAGAAGCCGACGCGGCTACAGTTTACAGAGAAAGAGCCATACTACTTCGTTCACCTTTGGAGGCTCATGCGGCTCAAGTCTATACGAAGGAAATGTTTCGACAGTTTCAAGAGGAACTATTAAAGTCGAATCAATATGGCATGACAAAGTTGCACGAGTTTTCCACCAAAGATATACGGGTTTATGCTTTGACAAATGTGACGAATTATGCCAATCCGTGCTCTTCGTCGGCTCCGAGGAACAGAAGACATTTTACCGTAGCTAAATGTATGGACACCGGGTTGGTAAATTGCAACTGTCAACTCTTTGAGCATAAAGGTATACTTTGTCGACATGCGTTGAGGGTTTTGAGCGCCAAGAATGCAACTCAAATCCCTCCACAGTATATCTTGGAACGGTGGACGAAGGAAGCCAATAGAGTCCACGGTCACATTCCTTACGTGCCCAGTGTTTCAGTTGATTTCAGGCAATTTGAGGCGCTGCGATATAATCATCTTTGTAACATCATGCACGGTTTATCAATGGATGCAGCGTCAACATTTGATGGGTACACTTATCAAGTTGAAGCAGCCGCACGGGATCATGCTAAGCATGCACAGTTTAGGATGGCATTACCAGAAAGCCGGGACCCTCGACCGACTCCAGCCGGTAGATTCAATCGAGCCAAACAGCCAGTCATTGACGGCACTAGCATGCAAGGTGAGGAGGACGACATTTTTGATCCAACTCTTGATTGAAAAGTACAATGGTACTGTTATGAAAGAGGGTTAAAATGTTGTGGATCATCTTAATAAGTTACTGGTGATAGCAAAAGAATTAACTTTAGGTAACTCTATTCCTGATAAAGTGCAAAAAGTGCAAGTCTCTATTGTCTTGTTTAGCCTCAAGATTCATGGGACCCTATTATTATATCCATAAATGTGTCTGGTCAGAATTTGACAATGAAAAATTTGCCTATATTGCTAGGATTAGAAGCTGAACGGAGAGTTAAAAAGAAAAAGAATGAATCACATTTAGTTGCTCCTGCTTCTACTTTAATTTTAATACTTGTACCACGCCTTGTAATGCTCCTGATGTTTTTAAACCAAACTCTTTTTCTAATACCCCTAATGCTCTTAAGCCTAGAGATCAGAATCTCAAAAATAGGGGTAGAAATTTTCAAACAGAAAAAAGGTCCTTTTAATAAGAAACTATCAGGTAATTGCTATACTTTTGGAAAATCTGGTCATCACAGGAACAATTGCCCTCAGAATAAAGATGGAAATAATAAGCAGTTCAAAAAGGGACCTAGAGACATAATTTGCGTGGTTTCTGAATCACTTCTAGCTGATTGTGATTCTCGGTCTTGATGGGTGGATTCTGCTTCTTCTCGTCATGTGGCAAAGACTAGAGAGAATTTTGTAGAGATGAAAGATGTTAAAGCCGGCGACCACAAGCTCTATATGGGAAATAACACGTTGTGATGTGTTTGGTGTTGGTACTGTGAAAATTCCGTTGCCTGGTCAAAATAATCTCATCTTGATGGATGTTTTCTTTGCACCTAATGTGAGGCACAATCCGCTCTCTGTGCCAAACATAAATGAAAAGGGTTTAAGCTGCGTTTTAGGTCTTCCAAAGTTTCTATTGGGAAGCATGGGCGTATTTTTTATATGGGGGGTTAAGGTTGATGGTCTTTATCGTTTAAACACTTTTGATGGTGATGAAAATGTTGCTAGTTGTTCTGCTTACATTGATACTTGTTACAATGTGAATGCTGATTCTGTTTTATGGCATATGAGAATGGCGCACTTAAATTATAATAAAATGAAAAGGATGGGTCAAATAGGGTTAATACCTAGGTTAAAGTTAGATTTAAAACCACGTGAATCTTGTTTAAGTGATAAGATGGCTAGAAAGCCTTTTGAAAAAATGGATAGGTCCAGAGAACTGTTAGAATTAATACACTCAGATATTTGTGGCCCTTTAAATGTTAAAACTCACAACGCAATGGAGTATTTATCACGTTTACTGATGAATTCTCTAGATATGACTATGTTTATTTGCTTAAGCATAAATATAATGCTTTAGAAATATCTAAGCAATATAAGAAGGAGGTTGAAAATCAATTAAGTAGAAAAATCAAGGCATTTAAGACTGATAGTGGTGGAGAATATATGGCTGGTTTATTTGATGATTTTTGCAAAGACAGTATCATACACCTTTTTACTATGTCCTATACACCATAGCAAAATGGGGTGGCGGAGAGACGCAATAGACACTTTTAGATATGGTTCATTCGATGCTAAGTCAAGCAAAACTCAACAACATTTTTTTGGGGCGAAGCCTTAGCAACAACCATATATACATTAAACAAGGTGCCAACCAAAATAATAGGGTTAACACTACATGAAGTTTGGTGGGGAAGGAAACCTAGCCTGTCGCACATGAAAATTTGGGGTAGTTCTGCTCCTGTAAAGAGATTAGGACCCAACATAAGAAAATTAGAATCCAAAACCATAAAATGCACCTTTATTGGTTATTGTGAGCATTCGTTTGGGTACAAGTTTGCTATTTTTAATTCAAATGGGTCCCTAGGAATAATTGAAAGTAGGGATACATTTTTCTTAGAAGATGATATTGGAAGGGAGAAACCAGAGAAAATGGTTGAACTTTTTGTAACAGAAAAATAGAAGGATATAGTGCAAGAAATGGAGAAGGTTATTCAAAAGGAAGAACCTTATAATACTCTGTCTAGAATACAAAGAGAAAGAATGCCTCCTAATTATTTGAAAGATTATTTTGCACTAGTAAATGAGGATATTCCTGATAATCCAGTAGATTTTGATTATGCAATGAGATCAAATGATTCTTCTTCCTAAAGGGCTACAATAAATGAAGAATTTGAACCCATAGAAAAGAATAATATGTGGCACCTAGTTGATTTACCTAAGAATAGAAAAGCTATCGGTTGTAAGTGGATTCTTAAAAAGAAGCTCAAGTCTGATGGAACAATTGATAAATATAAAGATCGAATTGTAGCTAAAGGGTTTATTCAATAACAAGGAATATATTATGTGGAAACATATTCACCAGTTGCAAAGTGTACTTCTATTAGAATATTGATGTCTATTGTTGCCAACTTGAATCTTAAGTTACACCAAATGACGTAAAGACGGCTTTCCTTAATGGTGAGTTACGCGAAGAGATCTATATGATTCAACCCAAGGGTTATGAAATGAAGGGAAAAGAGGACAAAGTCTATGAATTGAATAGATCGTTGTACGGTCTAAAACAATCATCTCACCAATGGTATTATACTAGCTAATGAGTCCGTGCAAATGCACGGGTTTGAATGTAGCTTGATTCTCGTTACTTATATATTTTATCATAATCGATTACGTTTCGTACAAACAATTAACAATAATATTGTGAAACCCGGAGACATTAAAGCCATAATTAAGTATTTAGGAACAAAGAACATTGTCAATTAGTAAGTAAAATACCAAATGAAACAATTTTAATGTAAGTTCATGACCCAAGTAAGCACTTCTGGTCACATAATGGCATCAAATTATACATTGTGTACGACATCATCTACATAACTTCACCCCAGATAAACTTAAGTCAACCTCATCAGAATCCCGTTGTGCCTGATGAAGTCCGCGAAATTGTTGGCTATCATTGTCTCTGTGGTGAAAGAGATGGAAGTAAGTTACGGCCTATATTGCCCCTGCTTTTAACATTCATGGGCCATACTCTAGCAGAAAGACTAAGCAAAACTCGATGTCCCCCGAAGAGCCTACTTAGTCCACCAGAAATAATGCCAATCACAAATACACAGGCATATTAAGCCAATTTCCCGGAAAGATTGCCCCCAAAATCTTACACTCATTAATAACTCTTCTCAGTAGGGTGTGAGTCTAGTCCCACCCGGTCTTACTTTTTTGCAATATATCGAGCACAACTGCTATTTAGGCAATTCCATAAAATGTTTCTAAAGTCGCCTCATATCTTTCTTCATGAGAAATATTTTATTGCACGTGTTTCTTTTGTCTTGTAGGTTTTTATGTGTGTTTAAAGTATTGAGGCTATACATGCATAGCTAGTGAAGGTTGTAATTGAAAAACCGTTCAGCCCATTGCCACTGGGGTTTGGATCAAAGGGAACTTCTTGGTTAATGTACGTGGATACAAAAACATGATCACCATTCCCGTCACCAACCATCATCTCCACCTCTCGAGTCACCACCACTATTACCATATTAGAGTTACTATGGCCACCAAGGTGGCCACCGCACTGCTACAAAAAAACTACAGCACTGTCAACTAGCAGCAACTCAACCATAACCATCACCTCCATTACCATTCATATGTACACCTTTTATGCCACCTTTATCGTCACCATCACCCCACGAGTCACTATCGTATCTGTCTTCATCCGCTTGCTAGCATGGTTACCTTAAATACAACCATGGACTGACCGCACATTTCCACCATCACATTGTTACGACCTATAGTATAAATGTTTATAATTAAAGTAAAAGTTGTCTTCGACAACATTTACTTTTTTATTTTTCTTCTTCGAACTCATTCTCAACTTGTGTAACTTATTCACCGATTATTTCTAAGTCCCTCTTGTAGTTTAATATCTAAAGTGCTTGGTTCTGTATTGTAACATATTACTTAGTGCATACAACTACCAACTTAGGGTACAACTTACAAAAAAATAATATTCCCTCTAATTTCAACCATGGAATTTTGTTATTTTCTTTCCTTTTCATGTTAATGTACTTTGTGAAGTAAATAACATATTTTTTCTAATCTAATATTGCTTTTGCTGCTCTTCCTTTTAGGGTTATGCGGTTTAACATTTTACTAAGTACCATTTTACTTTGCTTTTGGATTCAAGGGATTGACTATTGTACTTCACATTTTACCAATTATACGTGTTCTTTGTAGTTCTATGCTAATTAATTTTCTATATAATCGTTAATAAGATAATTCATGTTATGCAACAAAATGTTGCACAAACAAATTGGCCAACACTATGTGGAAATTGTCATATATTTTCCTAAGGTCACCTTTTCTTTCATTGACATAAATTTCCCTTAACAAAAATGTTAGGTCTAATTTTATTTTTGTTTGTAGATCTGTAGTTGTCAACATGATAGCATGCATAAATGATGCATTGATGGATGACTATTTTTATCTTTTCTTTTTGTTTGCTGCTAAAAAGAATAGTGCAGTGATGAAAGTAAAGATACCAAAATAAAGAGTGAATACCTGCCTAACCACATGTATACAACAAAAATTCAAGATTTTAGTTGTTAGAATGTTGTAATATAAAATTGAATGCATGCATTTACAACATCATAGATAATGGTTAAACCCTTAGTTTTAAGGTTTTGAGTGAAAATTGAATAAGTAACAGGTATAGCATATGCAAGAATTATATGGGTTAACACATATTGCTTATTATTCATATTCGTACATCCTTGTCTAGAACAATTTCTTTGTATGGTACACCTACTAAGCCTATGAAAAGGCTTTACTATATACAATTTTAGACTTTTTAAATAGAACTAAAATTTGAAATTACTCTCTCTAGTATAATTTATATGGATAGCTGGAATAATAACTTGTGAATGAAAAGGAAGAATAAAACAAGTCCAGGACCTAAAAGAAAAACTTTAATGACTAACCTTGGAAAATAGGAAAGAGTTATTTTCTAATTGGCCTTTACAAAAAATATTTACATGTCGAATATCTTCTCAAACTCAACACTTTGACCTTAGACTGATACTCCCAACCATCTGGAATCATTGGAGATATAGTAAAATAACCCTCTCATTCATATCAAATATATAAACTAAAAGTGAGTCGAATTTGTTATGTTGTATATATAGTAAAATAGCCCTCTCACTCATATCCAATATGAAATTAAAAGTGATAATCAAGCCTTCGCTGGTTATAGTACATTGCAAGAATTAGACAATATTATCATGAAATTGTGGAAAAATATACAACAAACAGGATAATAATTATAACAACTTTTTCCTTAAAAGAGCTAAGAGCAAAACAAACAAATAAATACATTTCTTGGGAGCATTTCATTCCCATTTCCTTTCTGATGTTATGTTATAAGCTGTGTGCTTAGCTCTTTCCATCAATGCTCCTTCTAACACCTGCTCCACTCCACCCCCACTGTGATTTTTGGCAACCTAGAAATAAAAAATTCTCATCCAACCCCAAGCTCAAACATAGGCTTGATTATCTGAGAAACGACAATAGAGACCACCTGGTCATTGAAGCAAGAAGCCCCACCCGCAGGCCTGATTCCTTCATTGCTTTTTAATGAAGAAATTCTAAATTCACTTATTCAACCAATGATGAATATTACTGGAGTTGAAAGTACCCACCTGGAAATCATCCCAAAGCTCATCATGTTCACAATTTTTATATCGAATTCATGCTTGACTACAGGAATATACATAAAGACCATGGATGTTAAAAATACAGGTTCTGTAAAAACCAAACTCCACAGAAAGGATCTATAATAATGCTCAATCTCCTCCCGGCTATGGGAACCTCTTCCTCCTTGCGGGAATATTGTTGCCCTGAAGTGCCCGGACTCATATGCCTCAATCACTTTGATGAAGTTTTTAGGTCCTGTGATATCTGATATGTAAGAAGTTGATATCTTTCGTAGCTCGGAATCAATGTCTACATCTGCAACTCCTAGAAGTGCGTGAAGAGATTCTTTGATCATTTTGATGGATCATCGGTCCATATTCCGTCAACTTTTTGAATACCTTCACCAAGGGTCCCAGATGAGGCAATCCAAGTATAACCCCGTAGACTTGAACTACCGTCTTGAACTGGATCTGACCAACTGCCCATTTTTCTTCCTCTACATTCTTGATATTCTTCATAAACCCAGTTCAGTAAAGCCATGTTGAACTATGTCGTAAAGTAGGCTTGCATTTGTCTCCAGTATTACCCTTAGTGGCACACACGCATTGTTCTTAGTCACATAGATGTCCTAACAATATTGATTTTATTAAAAGAAAAAAGTCTTAACCTCATTCATGCAAGTTGGGTAATCTGTTTTCCACTTAAGCAATGGCATCAAATAATTTTCTTTAATAGTGGTTGTGTCGGTGAAGCTTTGAGGTATATTTGAAATGCTAACCATAAGTCAAATTGTCTGGAGGGAATAAAAGATAATGTATTATACTCCATTTTCTAAAATTTTGAAGACAAACTCTATACTTGGAGCTATATCAAATTACCAAGGATCGTGGACAATTGGACATGGTATATTGGTATCCCATAAGACTTAACCTACTCTTCGTATGCTTGCCTGTTCTCTCTCTCTCTCTCTCTCCCTCCCCCTCCGCTATACCGTTAGCGTGATGAATGGGTGCCTTAGTTATCTAACTTAACAGCAGCACCTTGTCAGTGATATATTGGTTTTGTTACTATAACAAAACCCTTAAACTTGTATAGGCTACTATTAAACTCGGATTTTCTTTCCTCATTCTCTAGTCATGCATTTACTACAAACTGTGTGTGTGTGTGTGTGACATTCCATCTGTTGAATGTTGAAGACTTCATGCTCTGTAGAGGAAATCCTCCAAATCTTGAAGAACGACGGCCACGATGTCATGATATCTGATGAGGCAGGCCGATTTGTGTGCAATTACGTGTACTATCATTCTCTCCGGTTGGCAGAAGAGAAAGGTCACAAATCTCTTTTTGTTCACGTTCCTCTCTTTTCTAGTATAAACGAAGAAGCACATATGAAGTTTACTGCAGCTCTTTTGGAGGCTATTGCATCAACCTGATTATATATGTGAGATTAAGAGTCAAGTTCAAGGTATAATAGGTGGATTAAGAGTCTAAATTCAAGGTATAATAAATGGATCATAAGTGTCCAGATTAGAAGTCCAAATTCAAGGTATGATAAAGTGGATTAGAGGTTCATAAGTCAAGATTAGATGTCTGAATTCAAGGTAAAATTAATTGAAACAAAATTAAGAAGTTTTGTTTAAAAGTCTATATTCAAAGTAAGCTGAAATTTCACCAGAGAGCTGAGAATTTCATAGAATGACTCGTCTTTATATATTTATATTGATATTGATATTGATATTGATATTTCATAATGTAATAATGCAATATGGCTTTTCTGCCAATAATTTTGACCATCGCATATATACTTGGGTTAGTGGGAGCTCTTTTGTCATTCTTTCCCTTTATGTTGATGATATTCTGTTGGCCGGCAATAGTTTAGATAAAATCATTGAAGTCAAAGGTTGGCTAAAATCTCAATTTGAGATGAAAGATATGGGTGAGGCTTCTTATGTTTTGAGTATTAAAATAACACGAGATAGAAAATTAAAGAAGCTGAGTCTTTCTCAAAAACCATACTTGAAAAATATTCTCAAAAGATTTAAGATAGATTATTGCAACTCCCTTAATTCACCTATGTGTAAGGGTACAAAATTGACTAAGGAAATGGCTCCTAAAACTGAAAAGGATAAGGAAGCAATGAAATACAAGCCATATGCGCGAGTGATAGGTAGCCTAATGTACACAATGTGGTGCATAAGACCCGATCTTAGTTTTATTGTTGGTTTAATTAGCAGATTTCAAAATAATCCAGGTATCGCGCATTGGATTGCCTTAAACCGGATACTTGGATATATTTAAGGAACACTTGATCTTGCTTTAACCTATCAATCTAATGACTTGCAAGCTATAGGATTTTGTGATGCAGATTTTGCAGGAGATCCTGATGACATAAAGTCGACCACTGGTTATGTGTTTTTATTTGGTGGTGCGGCTATATCATGGTTAAGTAAGAAGTAAGGTTGTGTTGCAAAATATACTATGGAATCTGAATTTGTCACGTATAGTACAGCAGCGGCCGAAGCGGTATGGATTAAAAGATTTCCCAAAGACTTAAATCTTAGTTGTATAGCTGACGAAGTGATATACTCATTTTCAATGATAATGAGGCCGCAGTAAAAACTATTAAGGATGGGAAAATCGGCCCAAAAGGTAAACACATTGAATTACAATATCATTACATAAATGATATAGTTCAAAAAAATGAAGTAGTGTTTGAAAGTATCTCTACTAATGAGATGATTATAGATCCGTTGACAAAAAGCCATTGCGACGGAGAATTTAAAACGGCATGTCGCCTTTATGGGTTTATGTCTTGAAAATTGGATAATTGTATTAGCTTGTAGCCAAGTGGGAGATGTTCGATTATGTGGCTATAAGCCATATAAAATAAAGCTATGGTTTGAAGGAAAAATTATCCTCAAACCATAGGATAAAATAATTCCCATGTGTTAATTTATTTTTGGTTATGTCTAGTTAGTCAGAGTTTTTTCCCTAAATAATACAAATTAATAACTTAATAACCTGTTTACCTCATTTTCAAACTTATTTACCCGCATACCACATTTTGAGAAATCGTGGTTCCAAACCGCATCTTCTAAGTTGAAAACGTTCTTTGAAAACACGTTTTCAAATTGAAATTTTTTCCGTTTTAGCCTCATTTCTGAAAATCCAACGAAACTTAACAAAATAATACAAACTTAGAAGAAAACAGGCGCGCCCATTTCTTTTTCCCTCTACCTTCTGCGAGCCCATTTCTTTTTTTTTTTTTTTTCCTTCCTTGTTCCTCCTTCATCAGCCCTTGCTCACGGCTGGGCCTTAAAGTGAGTTCTCTTCTCTATCCTTTCTTTCTGTTTTCTTCCATTTTGCTTCTGCGTCTTCCATTAACATCAGCTGGGTATTTCGATTTTCGGATTAGGGCAAAAGTTCAGTCAAGCAATTTAGGGCAAAAGTTCAGACATTGCGCAATTAGGGCAAAATTTCGGAGGTCCAGTCAAGCAACATCTGTGGATTCTCCCAATTTAGCAACGTGAGTCCTCCTCTCTGTTTTTCTTTGTACGAATTTTAAAGGTTGTTACTGTCATGGTTATTGAAATTTGGATTTTGTTATTCAATTAGTTCCTGAGCTGGTATGGTGTAGGAGAAGATGGTTTGATAAGGTCTATTGAAACGGGATCAATTTTAATTTTGGTTCTAAGTATAAGACCATGTGTATAGGATTCCTTATACGATACTCATACGATCGTTTAGCGGACCCCGGGGTGCGGTCCAGAATAGGTTGTGAACACATTGTTATCAAGAGACTGTTTTGGTTCCCTAATAAGAATTCACGGCTCCGTCACTGCACACCAAATCAAGCGAGGAATAGTGTAATCCATGAAATCGTGATTGACATCATCTTGCCGTTTCAAAGAAAAGATGGCAAGAGTCATTCATCACAGAATTGAAGACTTTCAAGTTGGCTCTCGCCGGTCAAACATGAGTAGGCTAACTTCAGAGAGTTTTCATGCAGTCGCCTCAATTCAGGCTAAAGCAACCTGGGTGTTTTTGTGATTATTTCAGCTACCATCCTTAGAGGGAAGACATTGAGCTAGCTTGTGGGGGTCACACTAACGGAGATCTTGATCTATCAGACCAGCCTAAATATAAGACGGGGACTCCCCCATGGAAAGGGGTACCAAGGGCGGAGGGAACCATGAGTCTTTCCAAATACTAGTCACTTGACCATTCTCAAGAACGATTAAGGAATGGTCCGATATGAAAGACTTTATGAATGGTCTTATAAGACACAATGAAGGAGTACTTACTTGTCTAACCCTTTTGAGGAAGACATTATCCTGTAATAGGATCGTATCATAAACCAACTAGCATTTATTAACTGAGTTTTGAGACTTGCGAAACTTTGATTCGGTGAAACTAAAACGATTTTTTTCTTATTATTATTTAAATCAGACTTGTCTTTAATTCAGAGAAATCCCTAGTTTCGCTAACTAAGGTATGCATTAACATGGTGGAAGTTTGGTAGGTTGGTATCGCCATTGCCACGAATCTGATCAAGGTGATCCTCCTTTAGAACCTTCACTCAGTTATAGCTACAAAAGCCTTGAATATTTAATGTACCATACGTTCATTATTTTACCTAGAGTAAAAAATTTATACTTACTTTTAACAAACAGTAGTCTTATATGCATACTTTTATACTAACCGATGACACTCGTCTTCTTATACCTATGCATTGGAGGAAAATTTCTACTCCTAAATTCACGACGAACATTAAAAGGTAATATGTTGATAGTAGCACCTTCGGTGACAAATTTTTAGCAACATTTTTTAGCGTAACTAATTAGTCTAAATGATAGCTGTGAGTGGGTCCTATAACTTGAGTACTTAACCTATGTAAACCGCCCTAAGACCTCGCTCTCTTCCTCTATATGAAGCTGCGAAACCTTAATAAACCACGCGAAACTTGCAGGCTTCACGATCACAGCCATCTCGACATGTTGATGGTCAGATTTTCATTTTCATTTCTTGTTCTTGTTACTGTCATGTTCATTCTACGCTTGTTTATTCTCTTGAATCTTTCTAGTTCATAATGCTTGGATATCTTCTAGGGTTGTTCTTGCACAACATGATCGCAGTGCATTTTTACGTGTTAACTGTATGCCTCTTCATTCTAGGGTTCTACATGTTTGGTCATGTTAAAGCTCAAAATGGTTTGTGTAATTGCGTCCGTCAAGGATTGAAATTCGACCATGATCAACAAAAGTTTCACTTGTCTCAGTATTATGAAACATTAATATATCACGAGTGCAAATCTTTCGAGGCTTAAGGTGTAGACGTACAATTTATAAACATCTTGAATTTGTGATCCATGAATCTTACCTACGTGATTTAGATAAAAAAAATGATAAAGAAACCATGAACCGAGGTTTGCGTGACATATGGATTTCTTTTGCGTAACCCCTTAGCACTTAGTGCGCGCTCAAGTAATTTCCTCTTTCAAGAACAAAAATAAAAACTCGTTAGGATAATTATGATTATAAAAATCACTTGCTTAACTTAGTTATAAGCTGTGAATAGAACTAAATATCTATCGACTCTCAACTTAGCAATCCCCAGTCAACTTGAGTCCACTTAGCAATCTATGCCTTAAGACACTTCTATAGAACATAATCTCCTATTTGGATAGACTAGAAGTCTAATATTGGAACCTTCAAGTACTGATCAGGACTCTCAAAAACTTTTTGGTTTTGAGTAAGCCCTCCTTTAATCATGCTCTCTTGATCAGTTCGTTTTGCTTACTACATTAATATGACAGCAAACGCCACAATGAAACTGTGGTAATGTCCGTAGTTATCAATATCGTATGAGTATCAATAGGATTCCTTATGCGTGTGTATCACATAGAATACTCTTATGAAGGTTTAATTACTGAATCGCTTCCCAATGGTATGGCAGCATCCCAACAAGTGATGGTTCTCTGCTGCAACAAAATCTGCTTTGTGAAGAATGTCATACATGGCATGCACCTAGAATTCCCTTCCATACACTATTTTCTAATTGACCTGCCATTTGATAATTAGATAGACTGGATCATTCAGTGTAGGTTGTAATAGATCCTACCAATTGCGCAAAGTACAAATTTGCAGCCACAAAAGTATTACACAAACAAATGCATTGGAGAGGTTGGCTTATTACAATGACGTGTAAAACTGATAACGGAATAAAATCCAAACACATAGTGGGCAGAGAGATATTTCACTCTTCATTAGACATATATTCATCAGATAAGTACTGATCATTGGTTAAAATATTGTTTCTCTCGTTTGAAGTGAGGTGCCTCCCACTAGCCTCTGCCATTTCTTCGGCAAGTTGAAGCATGTAAAATCGTTTTCTACGCAGCAACATTCGGTTATTCTCCTTTCGAATTTGGCTCACAGCTTTCTTACACTCCTTAACTTTGGGCCGTGACATAGTAAGTGAACGACGATGCAGCAAGGGTGCTCTAGGGGCGATGAGATCTTGGTGTAGTGCTTCTGATTCCGTAACTCTATGTGCCCATTCTCTCCGTAAACCGCAATAATACTCTTTCGGATCTGTATACTTCACTTCTTTGTAGTCGTCGTTCCTTTCACACAACAACCACACTTTCTCACGTCGCTGATAATTAGAACTACCAGGAAGTCCTGCCATCAAAAGACAGTACTTCTCACCCTTTGAACACCACTAATTTATATAACCAAGCACACACACGTAGACACCATACATTATTGTCAGAACTGGAAAGGGACAGTCCAGTGACAAGACAAGTCACTGGCCACTTACACCTTGCATGTGTTTATTGGTAGACCAGGGCCTTTCCAGTGAAATGTTACATCAACCACGTTACTTTGTCTAAAGTAATATCCGATCTCATTTTGCTCATTTGTACGTTAGCATGTATTGTGTACTCAAGGCTGTGGAAAATTGACCTCAGATAGGCCTTAAAGTTGTGTTCAATCAGCTGATTTAAATAGGAGGCTCCTTGTTGTGTCGAACATTCACATAGTTAAGAGTGGTGTCTTAAATCATCGAGAAGAAAATAGACACAAGTATGATCTGAGGCCAGAATACAAAGGTCGCGACAAGTATTTATAACTTATTTCTCTGGTATTCTAAGGATTTTCCAGCGAAGTATTACATCATTCCTGCGCTTTTGCATATAGTTCGTTTTTAAGCAAGTAATTTATAAGACTGTCGCAATTATTTTTAACGTAATATGCTTGGGATGCCCTTGACTAGTCAAGAGACAGTACTTCTCACCCTTTGAACACCACTAATTTATATAACCAAGCACACACACACGTAGACACCATACATTATTGTGAGAACTGGAAAAGGACAAGCCAGTGACAAGACAAGTCACTGGCCACTTACACCTTGCATGTGTTTATTGGTAGACCAGGGCCTTTCCAGTGAAATGTTACATCAACCACGTTACTTTGTCTAAAGTAATATCCGATCTCATTTTGCTCATTTGTACGTTAGCATGTATTGTGTACTCAAGGCTGTGGAAAATTGACCTCAGATAGGCCTTAAAGTTGTGTTCAATCAGCTGATTTAAATAGGAGGCTCCTTGTTGTGTCGAACATTCACATAGTTAAGAGTGGTGTCTTAAATCATCGAGAAGAAAATAGACACAAGTATGATCTGAGGCCAGAATACAAAGGTCGCGACAAGTATTTATAACTTATTTCTCTGGTATTCTAAGGATTTTCCAGCGAAGTATTACATCATTCCTGCGCTTTTGCATATAGTTCGTTTTTAAGCAAGTAATTTATAATACTGTTGTAATTATTTTTAACGTAATATGCTTGGGATGCCCTTGACTAGTCAAGAGACATTACTTCTCACCCTTTGAACACCACTAATTTATATAACGAAGCTCACACACACGTAGACACCATACATTATTGTGAGAACTGGAAAAGGACAAGCCAGTGACAAGACAAGTCACTGGCCACTTACACCCTGCATGTGTTTATTGGTAGACCAGGGCCTTTCCAGTGAAATGTTACATCAACCACGTTACTTTGTCTAAAGTAAATTCCGATCTCATTTTGCTCATTTGTACGTTAGCATGTAAAAGATATGAAGGCTTTCAAAGAGGTTATTTGTCGATGGGAAATTTGTGTTCAAGTAGCTTATTTAATTAGGTGGACAGTGTCTTGAATGAGCGAGAAGAAAATAGGCACAACCATGATCTATTACCAGAATATGAGCCTCTACTCGCCCATAACTTCTTAGTGGTTGTGGTATTCTAAGGCTTTTCCTGCTAAGCAATTACATCATTCTTGCGCTTTTGCATTTATGCTCAATACCGATTATGGGTTTCATATGTACTTTAGCTACATACTTTTAGGACTTCACATAGATTTATGAGTTGTGTAAAAAAAATAAATTTGAATCAACTCGTTGCCACATGTTTTTTTTTTTTTTTTGCAGTAACGTCACATGTCTGGCATGTCCTAAACCCCAAAAAAGACAAACGTAGGTACTTCCAAACTAGCACGCCATATCAAGCTGACGAGCAACAACTACGCTTTGATTTTGCTATAGCTGTAGACATTTCCCGGTGAATTGTCCTTCAATCTGTTATTAACAGTTCAAGGATTGATGAAGCTGTTAATGAGCTATTATCCTTTCAACAACTAATATATCTGTAAAGTCTTTTCATCAACTACTTTAAAGAAACTTGCAGCGACTTGTGACATCTCAAAAAATATTAGCACGTTGCATTTATTGAAGTGGACCCTTGTCAAGCATTATATAAGTATGTGTAGTGGATGAAGGGCAAAGGGCAACTAGCTGCTATATTCTTTGTTGTGTAAGAACTCTAAAAATGACATATACTCCACGAGACATTTTTGAAGCTATGGGTCGTTACTGGGCGGGCGAAGATGAATTTCACTATTCGTTGCGTCCAAGTTTGCGTTACTCATCACGGTATGTTAATACATTACATGCAGAATGGTCTTATCGGTTGAATGAATATGAGGTCCTTGTAGTTGATTCACGACACATGAATATACCCATACCTCGCCAAAAATCAATCAACATGCCTCGGAATACACATATGGAGCTTGAAAGGGCACTGCATCGTATACGTGAAGAAAACAATAGAATGAGAGTTCGTCAAAGTAGGCATAACCTACGTCGTATGGCACGTGAAAGCTATGCAGCTGGTTGCAACAACGAAGCACGTTTATATTGGAACATGAGCTTTGAACCTGATTCAGTTTCTGATGCTCCAATGTCTGATGAAGATGACTAAAAATGGTTAGTGTTGAGGCTGAGCGGTTTATCAGCGTGGTCATGTCAACCAGGATGCTTTCTTTGTAAGAAACACCACGTAAAATTTATATGTTGTATTTCCTTATGTTCAGATGAAGATGGCTACAAATGATTAGTGGTCAATAATGCACGTATATAAGATGCATTCATGACTGAGTACACTAGACCATCTAGATGGTCACAAATAGCAGTGAGCATATATATTTTTTATTGTCGAAATCCTAATTTAATCACTAAAATTAGGATTTCGACAGTGAACCTATATACTAGTAACAAGCTTTTTTCAGCCATTGTAGTGCAAGACATCTAAACCCATGTCCATTTTTCTAATCTCAAGCTGCTTGGTCGTGGGAAGTTGATAAGGCTCTAAGCCTCTAAAGTATTCACTGAAAACGGTTATCTAGAAAACGTGTTTAAGTACAACGATTTAAAATTTCAAGTTAAATCGTCATTCCTAGGCATTGCCTTTCTTGAAAAGCGATTTATACTATTTGAACTTTCTTTTCATTTCAACAAAAACATGAAATCAAGAGGATACAACATTGTGGAGAACCAGTGGTACTCTGAGAAGGAGAGAAAGAAAGAATCACGGACAATGAACACCTTCCCATAGGAGAGAACCACACACGCTGACATCACCAAGTAAGCACACTAAGTGCCCATATTTGAGGAGCCACACAAGCACCCATTTGCCCATAGAAGCCATGCTTTGCAACCACGAGTAGTGTTAAAGTGAAAATCAAGCGTCAATTGAAAGTACACAACGCATTTACAAGAAATCATTGTTAAAAAAAAGCGATTTATATAGAAGTCGTGGTTTTCAGCCACAATTTTAATTGAAGTAAAAACCAAGATTCACTTGAAATTGCACAATGTTTTTAACAAAAATCGTCGTGGTTTCCAACGATCCAACGACGAACGTTTGGAACGAAACACGTTTTCTGCTCATTAAACCAGAAACAGGAAAATGTAAATCGTGACAAGAAAACGCGGTTCAAAACCACGATTTCTAGTAAAACGTGATTGGAAACCCCGTTTTATAAAAAACGGGGTTCAAAACCACGATTTTAAAGGAAAACGTGGTTTCAAAACACGTTTTACTAGAAATCGTGGTTTTGAACCGCGTTTTTTCAATAAATCGTTATTTTGAACCGCGTTTTCTTGTAAATCGTGGTTTTGAACCACCTTTGTTCTAACAAAGAAATGTCTACCATAAAAACTGAATTGAATAGATGAAAACATTTTTTGTATGTGTCTCATGCTTAAGAACATTATAATGATGTTTTCTTGCATCTTTAGACTTCCATCTTTGTTAATAAACAAATGTTAACATACACATGTTGCCAATGACTAATATAAGCTGGTCCATATGCTATTGACTGACATTGCATATAACTTGAACATATTCATTTCCCATGAATGGTAGAACCATCTACCTCTGTTTTTTAACATATACTTTCCACTTGATGCTGCCTCTTTGTATTTTTAGAAGTGCAATTTTTGTCATTGTTCTTTTTCCTATTCTCTCTTTGTTTTTTGGGTTTAAAGAATGTGAGTTCTTCGCACTTTTGGTGCATCGGGTGTAAGTCATGTTTTAGGTATATGAGGCACGGAAGGATTCTACGCGAAGAAAGAATGTAGATGGTGCAGGTGGGGTGATGAAAATGTATAGGCTACGTTTTATTAAAAACGTTGTTCAGAACCACGTTTCCTCTAAAAACGTGGTTCTGAACCACGTTGTTAGATGAAACGTGGTTCTGAACAACGTTTTTAATAAAACGTCAGAAGACGTGTTTTGAAAATGCGATTTTTAATTTCCTAACAGAATATATTTTTGTTTCCAATTTTCTCTTTCAATTTTGTTTAAATTAGAAAAATTAAATGGGAAACATATATAGAACATGAAAACGTGTTTGAAAACCACGTTTTTCTAGGAGAAGTCGTGGTTTGGAACCACGATTTCTCAAAATGTGGTATGCGGGTAAATAAGTTTGAAAATGAGGTAAACAGGTTATTAAGTTATTAATTTGTATTATTTAGGGAAAAAACTCTAGTTAGTCTTTGGGTAAATTAACTAGAATGATCTTGATTAGAAGTAAAAGACATAGTCAACTAGTTGGTTGGTTATGAATAAAACTCCCAGAGTATTTTTAGCTTTTATTGAATGTAGGGAGTTGAGGCTGAAGTGATTATCAGATAATGCACTCTAAAAACATGGTGACATGTTCCCATGACTTAACGGTTATTTTTTTAGAGATAAGATTTCTCTCTCTATAAAGAGTCACCGTCTACACATCTTACAATCGCTTCTGAATACCCAAAAAAATCAGTTCTTGGAGAAAATCCACCTCAACTACATTCATGTTCTCATATTTATAATTATATATATCTTGCCTCATGAGTTTTTGCAAAAAATGTCATTACTGAATCAATATGCAAGGAATTGTCGTCGATCGTCATTCCATCGCTTACTACTCCATTGCTCCAGAAAGCCCTTTGAACTGACATGGAACCCAATCTTCAAAGCAATCCTAGGCCCAGACTTGAGGATTTGGGCCCAAATTCAAGTCTAGTGCTTAAAAAACAAAACAAAAGGCCACCAAAAAAAAAAATAAAAAAAAAAATAAGGAACCCTTGTTTTTTTTGGTTTTAAAAAATTAAACATTATGATGTTTGGACACTGGCTGAGGTTTGACTCCCATTAGTTACAAGTGCACAATCCTCTTGGAAATAGGATGCTTTCCAGAACATAGGAAATCATATTCCACATGGTGACGTTACACATATAGTAGCGTTGCGTGTATGGCAAAGTTGCGTATACGGTAAAGGCCATCAAAAATTCATTTCGAAGCTGCTAGTTTGAGGTTGGGTGAAGTCAGATCATACAAATTTAACTTTGAGAATTTTTTAATCGTCTTTAACTCACTTTAAATGTCGAATTAACATTATGCCCGTAAAAACTTTAAACTATCAACCCAAAATTCGTACCCCATAGGGCCAATTATGCTGTCCACGTTGATCACATGAATCTCATTCTAGAAACCCACAAATTCCGCAATACAATTACATCAATCTAAAAGGAACCAGATTCCAAAACAACATCATGCAAGAGATATGAAGGTGCCTTGAGGAGCTATAGCTTGGTCAAAAAGTAAGAACCCACTGTTTCTCTAAACAAAAGGAAAGCTTAAAGCAGACCCAATAAGTAAAGAATTTCTAGAAAAAACTTTATTGCAACAACACAGTCTGATTTCCACCCAAAAAACAGAACACCAACCAAGCGATCAACAACTTGAATTCAATCCAAACTGCTTGCTGAGTTTCGACATTGATAATCAAAGAAACAATTTCAAGATGGAGGGCTCAAGAACAAAGGTAGAAGTCATGAAGCCACTTCTCTTTAAGGCCGGAATACCAATAGCTATCTCTGTGGCAGGTTTTATTATTGCCAAGATCACAACTAGGAAAAATTCAATTCTCAGAGCTTCACCTTCTGATCAAACACAAGTGAACTCTCTACAAACCAATCTTGAGGAGGTATGTAGACATGAAGAGAGCTTTCTTAGCCTCGACTCGACATCTTCATCCCACAATGTAGAGGTAGAGGATGAAATTTTTTCCATTGGTATCCAACACAAGACTTCAGTAGAATCTCTACAAAGTGAAGATAGATGCTATAAACTAGAAGAAGAAATTGAAGGACTGAAGACTCGAATAGAAGTTTTTCAAGAGGGAGAATGGAAGTTAGAGACGCGGTTTCATCGCTATCAAGAATTGAAAGAGCAAGAAATGGTGCTTGTGGAGCTTTTAAACAGGCTAGTGTTAGAGATTGACAGAGTCGAGTTCTTGGATAGGGAGTTATCATCAATAGAGGCCGAAAACAAGAGTTTTGAGGGCATACTAGTTGAGTATCTAAATGTTCTGGAGCAGCTTGAATGTTCAAGAATGGAGAATGGGTTGATTCATAGGAAGGTCCAAAAGCTACTGAGAAAATTAAAAGACCGTTCTCGTGCTCTTGAGGGGCAGAATTTGCAGATTGAAGTAACAAAAGCAGAGGTTTTGAGTAGTCATGAAGAAATAGAAAGAAGGGCAGCTACTATCAAGGGACTGGAAGATGAGATTGATGAGCTGAAAACTGTGGTGATGAGATTGCAGGAGGAGAAGAGTGAACTGATGAACCAGCTAGAGATGGCAGCTGAAATTCCAGCCTCTCCAAAGGTTAGTTTCTCTGAAATGTCACTTCCATTGGAGGAATTAAGCACGCACTCAACTTAATCTTTTCAATATCTGTCTATGTACGCGTTTAAATTTGGGAATCTCTTACAACCTCATTTGATGCTCAAAACTCATTCCAGCCGGCTACTGAACAGTAGGAGTTACATGTATGGATGGGCTAACTCCGCTCCAAATGACTGCTTTCTCTAATATGAATTTGCTTCCAACCCTCTCCCTCAGGAAATCTGTGCTTAGGGATAATAATTTGTAGAATTCCGGGGTTTATCTTTGTGACGTGTTAGAGGAAGTGCAGATGCAATAAGAAAACATATTCCAGAAAACAATGTGTGACATTATAGTCTGTCGATCAAAAAGAACAAAAGACATGTTGGATCCTATTTGACATAGGTCTCGATTGTTACAACCTCTTCATTGCTGAACTTTGAAAATGAATATTTTTGTAGTTCCCTGATTATTTACCATATTTTGATTTTCTTATGTACCCAGTATTAGCAAGGAGCTAGAAGTAGAAGGAATCATCCTCAACCTAGACTATTTTGGTTCATAGGTTTATAACATTTTTATGATTCTTTGTTTTGGTACTCTAAAGGTCACAAATTTTGCAGATTGAAGCAGAAAAAGTGGCACCAGAGGATTACTATCAGCTATTAAATGAACTAGAACAACTCCAAAAGGATCGAACTGCTGAGTTTAACGAACTAATCTACCTAAGGTGGTGCAATGCATGCTTAAGGCACGAGCTGATGAGAAGGAATCAAGAACAAGAAGAAAAACTGGACGGCAAGAAGGAAAAATTGGACTTGGAATTTGGGGGAAGTGGAGATCAGGATGATTTCAGATCAGAGCGCGAATTGGATGGTCCCAATGTGCAGCATAGTCAGGCGTGCTTAGACTTGACAACCAGCTTTCGCGCTCATTCAAAAAGGCGAAGGTTGATTGAAAAGTTCAAAAGATGGGTCGAAGGGAAAGAAATAGGAAAGCCAAGATTGGATGAGAAGAAGAATGGCCATTAAGTGCCAACGCCTTATATTCTGATGATGCAGAGAAAAACTCATCCTGCAAAGGAAGTTATGTTCATTGCATAACAAAGAACCTGAAAAGTTTCTGTTCTTCATGCTACATATACATAGCATAAGGAAGTTAGTACTCCGTATTGAGGCATTTTGTGTTGGAATCAACAAGTAGTACTTCCCTATTAGACATCTGTAATTTAAAGAAGCTGATGCCTTCATAGTCTACTTTGAAATGAGTAGGAAAAACAGGCCAAAATAATTGCAGCTAGCTCGTTCTAGGGATTAAGTTGCATGATGTACAAGCATATGAAGCTACTGCACGGTTTGTTGTCTACGCCGTGTATGCTGAATACACGGCGTATCCTTATGGCATTTTCTGAAGAAATTTAGGCATTGCCACTTGATGTGGCTATAGACAAGTTTTGTAGTGGGGTTGCCATGTATGGACCTTACTACGACCGTGCGATAGATACAGAAAAGAAAGCTTGAAGAGACCCAAAAGAAGTGTTCTTTCCAACTTATGAGGAACTAAAGAATGATCGCAGGACACATTTGAAGAGGCGTGGCTTCCCTTTTTGGGGTATCCCTTTGAGAATGATGAGGGGGTGGAAGAGGTTGTCAAGAGTTGTTCCATTGAGGAGACATGAGTTGTTCCATGGAAGAACGGCGCATGTCCAGTTTTGACAATTGAAGAAGACGGCACGAGACGTATTTCTTTTTGGACCGTCTCAAAAAAATTATTTATTTCTAAATTAAGAAACATTATGTAAGTACTTTTACTAATTTACCTCTTTTATATTTTTTATTCTATTTCTTTCTCTACATTTAAATTTCTATCAACTCACTTTCTCTCTCTTTTTTTTATCCATTTGTCTATGCACATCTAACACTCTCTGCTAACTCATTTTCTCTCTCCTGGCCCACTCTCTTTCCCTTCTCTATATTTCATTCAATTTCCGTTCAATTGTTTGATGCACATAAAATGGCGAACCACTAGTGCCTTTATATAGGGTTTACACATAATAAGAATTCCTAAAAACATGAACCACTACACCACTCAGCCACTAAAAGATAATTCTAGGATAACTTATCTTTAACAATTTTGAATCATTCTTTAACGTAGAATGAAAGACACACAATATATCACTTAAATTTTTAATTTGCGTGCCAAAAAAAAAAAAAAAAGGAAGAAATATTAACCAAAAGATATTAATGAATCAAATCTTTTAAATGTGTGATTGAATCACAGTATTTTAAGAGACAATAAACTTGATTGTATTTGTTTTAAAAAGAACATGTGTTATCATTGCCATTGCTCCCCTGTTAAGACCACAAGGCATGATTCCCAAGTGGAAAAATTGTGGATGGCACTGACTATGTTATCCTCCCACTCCCTCCCTCTACTATAAAACTTGGACCAACACAACTAACTAATCTTTTTCCCATTATTCTTCTACAACTGTCAGTGTGTCACTCCAACCGACTCCATGGAACTCTCCCTCCTCCTGCACCAGCCTCTCAAGCCCACCCTCCTCCACCAGTCTCTCCAAGAGAGTTGTTTTTTGTCCAAATGGAGAAAACCCACCAAGAGGAGTACTTCAATCTTGCCATGTCACTGCTCATCATCTTCCTCAGAGGGGACAACAAAACCTGCTGCACCATCTTTACAAATAGAGGGAAGGAGGGCATTGATGGCTGGTTTACTTGCAGCAGGTTAGTTTGGGTTATTTCACTTTCTGCTTTGATAAATACCCTGAACTATAGGCAGAATTTGAAATAATTGGGTCATGCAAGCTAGAATCAAGGATGAGTTCCGAATAGAGTTATTTACAGAGTTTCTTCAATTCAAGCCTTTACGTTTGATGTAATGAAAGCTCTCTGTTATGCTTTCTTGCTGATTGGAAACATTCTGAATTTCATTTCCTATCACTTATACTTTGGGAATAAGAATTTCATATGAAGCTAAATGAGAGAGACTAAAGTGTAGGAGCAATTGAATGATGATAGTCCAGATATACTGGCTGTTCGATGTTATGCAAGTACTCAATAGATTAAGAAATTCGGTCATGGGTCCAGTCCAACCATGTAGGGGCGATCCTTCTTGTGACCCAATGGTCTCTTGCTCACTTGCGAATCTACCAAAAGACGTTTGATTATCGCCAAGAAGCTTAAGGCGTCTTGTTTTGGGGTCAATCATATGTATCAACTCGTACATTAAGTCGTTTTTGCAATGATGTGACAATCTTACGTGATGTCAACAATCCCTTCTTTACGTGCGAGTCTACCACATCACCGTCCCCCTGACCCTTTTCAGTTGATTGTCAGTCTCCACAAGGCGTGACTGCGACTTGCCAAGGGATAAAAGTTGCATTCTGCCAAGAACCACCAGCATGGTACTCGAGGATCATTCGCAATGTGCTCTGATATTGATTTCTATGAAAGAACGCATGTGGAGGGTCGGTGATATTAAGCCCAGTTGCATGTCAGAACAAATGCTGATGCAAAAGCTCAGGTTTTGGGCTCAACTATATATATCGAATGAGGGAATCCTTTTACATTCAATTAGTCTTTTAGCAATATTGGCAACGGAAACATGTTCTTCTTAATCCTCTCCCACTTGTCCAATTCCTCATACTCTTCTTCTTGCAGCCTTTTCTTTGATATTTAGCACTCAAAATTCTCTCTCTACAATACAAGCTGCTGATATCCAATAGTATTATCTTGAGTCTGTGACGAAGTTATTAGTAGTTAAATTTGCTGTAGCTAATGTGTTTCAAAATGAGTTTACTACTTTATTCAAATTGGACCGTGAATCAAAAAGAAGATGAGCAAGAAAAGTCCGATAAGATTTGGCATCTGGCCACTAGTCGACGCTACTTGGTGGCCAGTATTTTTGGCACTGCTTAATCTGGAGAATAGTGTCCACGTCAAAGAGCAAGAAGTGGGAAAATATGCATTTACTTTAAGATATTCGTCTTTAACGTGATCTTGTATCCGTCATGCTCCTCATTGTTGCTCACAACTATTATTAAGTAGTAGATCCTCCGGGGTAGTTCCTCTAGCCTAAACCTTACTACATACTAACTAGCGTGGCAAATTATCTGGGACGTTGGAATTCCGCTGCCCCCTTCTTAAGTCTTGCTGTTTATTTCCTATATGGTCTCCTTCATTAATTTAGAGGACTTATTACCAGTAAATTTCCAGTCTTATCAGACCTACTAATCATATCAACTGAATATCCTGCCTTGGTCCTTTCTTCAACTCTTAATTTTATGAAATGGGGTACTTAAACTCTTCCAAGAGTGCAGTCTCTGCGTCTTTAGCTATTCTTATCCTTTCGCATTTTTTCCTGCCAAACTACATCCAATCCATTGAATATGTTTGTGTTGTTAGTTACTACTAAATAGAAGTTACTACTCATAGACTATCAGTAACTACATCGATATTGATTCCATAACCTGAGCATCTCTAAGTTCGGTCCAAATTACCAAGTTTTCAACAATTTTTTGTGCTTCTTCTTCCTTTTGGTATGCTGATTAAAGTTGATTCCTTCTGCAATACAATAACCATTTGAATGAATTCATGCTTACAAGCATCTTCTCTTTCACGTATGTGTAAGACCACCATGTCGACTCATGCAAGACAATCTCTAGTCCCTTGCTTGTTAGAATTAGTATGACTCACTATTTCCCACTCAGTGACAAATGATTGAAATGACAAGAAAATACAGCATGTTTCTTTGAAAAAATAAAGTTGCCAAGCCATGTAAAAGGAAAGTTGTGATTAAAGATAAGCAAAAAAAGGGGCAAGTCAGGACCTGCCTTCCCGGCCAAAAAGAGATACAAACTAAACATCTATGTACGATCCGTTTTTGATAGAAACTGTAGACACTCGTTGACATGCCAACCATCAAATTGTCCAAATCATGGATGTGCTATAGCTAATAGTGCCTGATTAACTTCTATGAGCAGCTGTCGGAATTCCTAATTGTGATGTGGCTGGCGCTGTTAGCACAAGCAGAAGAGCTGTAAGATTTTACTTGCATGACAACTAATCATGCTATACAGATTTTCCAGTCTTGAAGTTCTGAAATTTTCATTACTTAAACAGTGGAGTTTCTTGCTTGCTACAGCTTAAGGGAGCAAAAGTTCCGGAGAGCGAATATACAACTCTTCCAAATGGTCTAAAGTTAGTATACGGACTGACTTACTTGATGCTCTTTCATGTATTTGACTATATATTGCCATAATAGTTTTGATTTATTCCTAATGTTGATCATATCACACTTGTTATTGGAGCTATATATATCACCTCGTTAAATTTGGATTTTCCTTGATGTTGACCTTAAACTCTGGCATTTTTTATTTACGTCGTTCCTTACTTGGACAGGAAGAATTCTTTACCTAAAGTGCTAATGACAATTGCATTCAGGTATTACGATTTGATGGTTGGCAGTGGACTTAAAGCAGTGAAGGGAGCCCGGGTTGCAGTACGGTTGTTGTCCAGTTTTTTATTCTTTCTCTGGCTCCTAGTGACACGATTTACATAATCTTAAGCAGTATACCTTCATAATATGTTAATGCGTCATCAATTATCAGTGAACATAGATATCCTCGGAGAGAGAATTACATGCACATTACAACTTAGCTCGACTTAAGAAATTGGTGACTTGAATTCTGACTGCCATTCGGCTCATCTGAGTATTCTCCTGTAAACCACAAGCTCTTACATCTCTCGACTTCCCAAGTCAAGATTTATCCATTTTACTAAGATTACTCTACCTTAACTGTGATGACGCCATTTATCCTGTTTGTTAATATCTGTAACACCATTTATCCTGTTTGTTTCCAACTGTTTTAATCCTCATGCCATCACACCCCATAGTGCTTTAAATAATCTTCTAAATCTCTTGTTGCTTCCTTTAGCATGTTAATTATACTCCCTCCCTTGTACTCACCACATAGTGCTTGTTTTTTCGTCACAAAATATTTTACCAACTCAGGCAGTTTGTTTTCCCAAAATACGTGGGATTCTCTTCCACGCTCCCCTTGTAAACCACTTTTTTTTGGGTGTATTGTAGCAATAAGTTTTCTTACTACTTCTAACCATGTTAGTTGCGGTGTACCTCTAACTCTTCACCATCAACTTGACACAAGTCACCTTTCCTCACTAGTCACTAGGGCATGTGGAGGCCTGAACAATATCAAGTGATTCTCTCTCAACTCCTCTACAAAAGGTCATATTCTTGTGAATGATCTCATCTCTTACTCTATCCTCCTTGTGTGGCCGCTCATACGCCTGAGAGTTTGCATCTCAGAAACACTCATCTTTTGCTTGTGTTTCTTCTTATATGCGCGACATTCCAAACCAGACAACATAGATTAGCTGGACTCGCTGCCGTCCTGTAGGTTTTCCTCTCAACTTTGGTGGGAGTACTGCAATCACATTACGCTCTAGAATCACGGCTCTACTTCATCCAAGCTGCTGACTGCTGTTGCTATGAGTAACATGTTAATCAATATATCCCTCCTGCAATACTGACCCGAGATACCAGATATTATGCTTCTTAGTTACCCCTTATCCTTGATACTTACATCATCCTTAATCCTCCTGCTACTTCTGCAAAACATGCACTCGATATATCATGTCTTTGTCCTACTTAACTTAAAGCCCCTGGCTTTGAAAGTGTTTCTCCTGTAACTTCAACTCTGCGTTAAATGTCCTATTCTAGTCCCATTAATAAACATTATCTGCAACGTACACCACTGGATATCATGCAGAATAACCTTAGTAAGCCCATCGTCATTGAACATATAGATTAGCACTAAATTTTATTCAATTTGCTATGTCAAGTACTTCTCCAATTAGAAAAAGTAGCTATCTGACTTGCTTGACAATCTTAGAGTTTCTTAAATGATTAATTCTCTTCTTGATATCACATGCTACTATGAAACGTTGGATAGAGTCTATGGAATCATTATTATCTTCAAATCCATGTTGTGGTGCACTATTTCATACCGTAAATGGTCTTTTCTTTAATGACCATCCTCCTACTGTCCTACATGCATTCTTGACTTGGCATTTTTCAACAATTAACCCACATTTTTCTAAAACCTTGTATTGTTGTCTTTGTCTAGTTCTACTTGGTGTGAGTGATTTCGCTTAAAGAGAATGCCTGTTATGGCGTGTGAATGCCAGCTAGCAGGCATGTCCCCTTTCTCCAGGATTGTAATTGCTTAAACAACGAAATTGCACTAACAGAGTAATTCATATATCTCCATCGAGCCCATAAAATATATTTCTCTTCCTTACTGAGTTGTAGTTCTATGTTACCCTACAACTTGTAGTCTCAGCAGTTACTTTAACTTTCTTTCGGATTGTTTAGTGATTCTGTATTTGGAGCCTGATTTTCTAAGAGAACTCATGTCGATGTAATTCGATTAAGCATGTTGATGTAAATACA
Organism: Escallonia rubra; assembly: GCA_033065855.1. NCBI lineage: Eukaryota > Viridiplantae > Streptophyta > Magnoliopsida > Escalloniales > Escalloniaceae > Escallonia > Escallonia rubra. Next base: position 52,837 of record JAVXUO010003224.1, on the reverse strand, counting down.
ATGAGATTATAGGTGTATATGACTAGCATCGTATATATCTCTTTGTTTTGAGTAGAAGACATGACAGGTCTATGCAATTTGTTACGTTTCACAGGGTTTTTTGTCCATTACAACTTAATTTACACCTATTCTCCAGAGAATCATGGAGCATCTAGTTCCTGCGTTAGTTTTTGCACAAAGATTGGGACTAAATGGTGTTGAACTAATGTTGAAGGTACACTATGTTGCCAAGTGGAAGAACATCACTTTTATGACGAGTAGACAAGGACTTGGTGTTGGTGGTGGGACGGTAAGATTAGAGTAGTGCATTCAGTTAATGAAATCTTATTGCAGGCTGCTCTAAGTAATGGCCTTAACTTAATCTCTAGAGCTGGGGGAATTTGTGTGCTTAATTCTTCCCAGGTTTTTTTTATTGAAAACTGTGAGCAGAAAAAGTATACATTGACAAATAGCTTTATTTTTTGAGTGCCTATCGTACTCAGAAATATTGAAAGTAAGATTATTCATCTAAAAGTGCTTCAAATCATTGTATGACATGTTTCCTATCTTCTTTCATCCTCTAGGATTTGCTCACCTTTCAAACCATCTGAATTAGGTGGCAGGAGAGTTGTGCAAGGTATCTGCATACGGACCAAATTAGTGCTACCAACCTTGTGTGCGTGGGTTCTCTTTTTCCTAGTTAAGGCGTTTCCATTACTCTCTCTCTCCCTCCCTCCCTCCAAGTTTTGTCAACTATGTACGCATATCTTAGATGAGTCTCACAGGATTCATTCCCCAGCCAAAAGTAGGCTTACTTCCATTTTGCAGTGTATGGCGATGGCCAGGTCAGCTCTATTTTCGATGTTAGCAGCCCATTCACCTCACATCATTTTTTATTCAGCTTAATCCAAGGCCATGGTTCCATGATATGTTCGGCTCAATTGGTCTTTCTTTATCTTACTGGTACCCGATTAGCACTGCTCTTTGGTGTGCTTGGGAAACCATATTAGAGTCAATACTCGATGCAGTCCTCAGTTCAAATATAGAAAAGATTAGCATTATAGCCGTTTTGTAAATTATGCCTTTATTTGCGACTAGGCAGTTAGGCATTGCATCATACGCATTTTCCGTTGCATCTCTCCTGATTTCATTAGGAGTCTGCCTACCATAAACTTCGCTCATTTTTCATATTATTGCTGTGAGTCTAGTTTATGTAGTGGGGAAATTTCTTGGTTTAACTGCTCAAGGACTAAACATATTTTTTGCATGGCATTGACCAGCTCTCATCATTATTCCGAAGACTACTGTCTCTTATTTAATTTAGTAGGTCACAGTCCCAAATATTCTTTGAGGTGCTTCCCAAATCAAGCTTAACCGCCTGTGTTGTACTTGTTACATGAATCAAAATTATGTCAATTTGTTTTCATACTAGTGGGTCCCCGTGTTTCAGAGTCAAGTCATTTTTTATCAGTCATGAAATGACTTTGGAATGCAATTGTTTTTGTTTGCCTCAACTCTTCAGGTGCCTATGTTTCATCTACTTTCCTTGTTTTTTCTTACCATGCCTTTTATTGATCCTGTATCTTGTGTATCAGCTTATATTAGGTCACAAGCGCAGTTGAAAATTGTCTTTTGAAGAGTGTCACTTCAAAAAAATTTGGGATGCTTTAACTTGGTTACATTTACTTGAATTTAAATGGTTCTGTAACTGATTTACTCATACTTCAACTTTTGCAGCCTTATGGGTTTGATGTGGGTGATTCAGAAAGGGGTGCAGTCCTTAAAGGACTAGACCTCGGTGTTGAAGGCATGAGGGTAGGAGGCCAGGTTAGCCGAGTTGCTGGCATTACATTCATAAAGAACTAATGTGGAGCTTGATAATTCACAAGTTTGCAGAAACAAATATAGCATTTCTTTGCCAAAAACTGACCACTGTTCATACTCCAATCTTCCAGAGTGAAACAGAAGTTTTCAGTTTCAGATCTGGCTGCTTTTTGCCTTCCTCATCTCACCACGTTATTGGCATCTTCACTGAAAGTTGCATTAATGGTGCTTTAAATTCAATATCTGTGTTCTCCTCTCCTTGAAAGTTGAACTTGTTCTAATAACTGCGATGAGCTTGCTTCATAATAGAGCAACCTTATTGTGCCGATGCTCATGATTCTGAATGAGCAGTAGCGTTAGCTATCATTTGGCTTTATATACGTATTAAGAGTTTAATCACTCATTTTTGCAGCGGTTGGTGATAGTTCCTCCTGAGCTAGCTTATGGAAGTAAAGGGGTACAGGAAATTCCTCCAAATGCAACTATTGAGGTACTGCTTGTCTAACTTGTATAGGGTTATTTCATACTGAAGGGTAGCAATGATTCTTTATAGGCTTGATAGGGTTTTTGAACCATATAACGGGTCAACCACAAAGAAGTAAAAAGTGAAATGAAAGGAAAGGGAAACGGGAGCCATATCAACTGATGATGTATGACAAATTTTGTGGTTTGTACTTCGGAAGTATTCAATGATGTAGCTGCTTGTCGTATGGTCCATAAGTGGTTGATTCTTTGACAGTTGTAAAAGTTACAACCTTCTTTACAACTCTTGGAGATTCCACTGATTCTAAATGGTCCAGCCAGATGTGTATGTATAGCTATTTGTAGTTCCTCTAGTCCTTAAATATGTTAGCTACTTTAGGGAAACTAGATGTTCATTTGCTAGTAAAAACATGGCTCTCAGCTTCCAGATATATACACATAAAATAGGAACATGTTTGCGTATTTGATGAAAAGTGGAAGCTCTATGTGAAGGACCTTAAAAAACTTAGTTTACCAGTAATTTGCATGTGATGGCTTGCCCAGGATCTCACTTGAAACAACCTTGCTTAGATGGATGCTTCCTAACTATTACAGATGTCCTAAGTGAGAAGATGAAGTTTGTTATGCTTTTTAACAAAATTTTAGTAGCTTGAGTACTACAATCACACGTCTCCTTAGTACTTATCTGTGTTGTTGTAGATATTTAATTTTGCTTACTAGTTTCCATTTCATTCTTTATTGTGTTCTTATGTTTATGTTTTCTTGCAGTTGGATCTGGAGCTACTGGCCATCAAACAAAGTCCATTTGGGTATGTAATGGAAGCCGCGAAGCATATTGCGAATTCTTTCAGTAAACTTCTGTTCACTTATCTTTTGCACTTCAATTAAGTAATTAGAAATGTTAATTCCTTCTGCAGGTCTGCTGTTAAACTTGTTGAAGGATAGCGCAAAGATCTCCTGCTCTTTATCTTGGTTCACCAATAGAGATGCCAACTTTTTTTTTTTGTGAAAATCGGAGCATTATGCTGTTTTACTCTCACTGCACACCATGAAGCTGCTTTCACTAAAGCTGGGCCTGCAACAGAGAGAAAAAGGAAAACCATCTTGAAGATATTGGTATCATATGTTTCATGTTGTTTTTCTTAAGCACGTCCAGTATTTCCTCGTCGACTGAGACATGTTACGATCGAATTCTTACAGTTAGTAATAGAAACAAACTGAAGTTTTCTTGCTACTTGTGTGCATAATGGCCTGATGGGTAGTTGAGATATTCTGCAACTTGAAAAAGATTTACGCATGATGGTTACAAAAAAGTTGTATCCCTGAAGTTGTGGAGCATAAGGCTCTGGTCATTGTTTTTTCTTTCATCCGTCTTCCCTCATTGATAAACTGTGAATTTCTCTTTTATGATGATAAAAGAGGCAGCCTGAATGACACCGTATGTGCCTCCTGCCAATATCGAATACAAACACACACATGCGCATACATACATACATCTATATACTACATACAAAGTATTTGATATGCGTATATATGTGTATCTACGCATATATACGCGTATATACACACCTACACACTAGACACGAATTATTTTTAGTGGAAGTGCTATTCTACAATAAAATAGCTTAAATAATTCTTAGCTCTCTACTGATCACCCTTCCTAAGCAAGTCCTTGCTCAGGAATGTAGAAAGTAAACGAAATAGTTGGATCCCTTAGATGTCAATGAAGCTTTTCTCTGGCTAACCTTTCCTTATGTAGTGAACAAGATGTCCAACCAATGACACCATACTATAAGAATCCAACTAGCCTATAAACGCCAAATATTTCATTATCATTATCATATATTCTCAGAACCACTTTATGAATTTTAATTTCACTCACTTATTCTCTTTCTTTGGCCTTTATTTACCCCTTCTTCCTTCACCTTAGTACCATGACATCTTGGCCCTCTTCACTGACACAAAGACCATGACTAAACTGAGAGGCAAAATAAGTTGCGCTTTCAACGCCCTTGTCTTTCTTCTTCACCTCTTCCAGTGTTCTTCTTCTCAAAAAACCTGCCCAAACTGTGGCGCCATAGAAGTTCCATATCCTTTGAGCACAAACCCCGACTGTGGTGACCTGGATTATTCTCTTCGTTGTGATCCCCGCTCTCAGAAGCTGTACTTCGATGCCCTTAACGGAAGTTACTATCAAGTTCTCAAGATTGAAGCTTCCCTTCAAAGAATGGTGGTGCAACCGTCACCCTGGCTGCCTGGCACATGTGTCACTCAGGATATGCCAGCAAGCGAGGGACTCTGGTTAAACCAGACACTCCCCTTCAACATCACTTCATCCAATACTATTTTCCTCTTCAACTGCTCACCCCGTCTCTTGGTCTCTCCTCTCAACTGCACTCCTGCAAGTCTTTGCCATCGATACCTAGAGAGCTCTGGACACGTCGACGCAAAACGTGCACTTGAGTGTGCAAGTGGCCTTGACCCATGTTGCACCTTCATTGCAGGAGGTATGCCATCAGCATACAAGATAAGGTTGCACAATTCAGGTTGCAGAGCATTTAGAAGCATCCTAGACCTGGATCTCAAAAAACCTGCAAGTCAGTGGGAAGAGGGATTGGAAATCCAATGGGCTTCTCCACCTGAACCAGCTTGCAAGTCCCAAACTGATTGCTCTGGTGCTTCCAAATGTTCACCTGCAGGTAAAGGTAACGTCTTTCGTTGCCTTTGTGATCGAAACTATTATTGGGACCATGGCCTTGGAATTTGCTCGAAAAAGAAATCCTCCTCGAAAGCTCGACTTACTTTAAAGGTTTCGATTGGGGTGGTTTCCTTTTTTGTTCTTGCTGTGGTAGTGGCTGCAATAAGAGTACAAAAATCCGGTTTGTTCTCTAAGCAGTCAAAGCTCGCCAAGGCAAGGGAACAGATGTTCAAGTCAAGCAACGGCTGGAAATCTGCAAGGATGTTCAGCCTTAAAGAGGTGAAGAAAGCAACAAATGGCTTCTCTAGAGACAGGATTTTGGGGATTGGTGGCTTTGGAGAAGTTTATAAAGGTAAGCTTCCGGATGGGACTATTGTGGCAGTGAAGTCAGCTAAGGTAGGTAATATAAAGAGCACCCAACAAATTCTCAATGAAGTTGGGATACTTTCTCAAGTCAATCACAAAAACCTAGTTAAGCTCTTGGGATGTTGCGTCGAAGCCGAGCAACCATTGATGATATACGAGTACATCCCTAACGGGACCCTCCATGAACATCTACATGGAAAGTATGCTGCCTTTCTGGACTGGAAAGCAAGGTTAAGAATTTCGCTACAAACTGCTGAAGCACTGGCCTATCTGCACTCTGCAGCTTATACTCCCATTTACCATCGAGATGTCAAATCCACGAATATACTTCTAGATGATGACCTCAATGCCAAAGTCGCAGATTTTGGGCTCTCGAGATTGGCTAGTCCTGGGTTGAGTCACGTCTCCACTTGTGCCCAGGGAACATTAGGGTACTTAGACCCCGAGTACTATCGCAACTACCAACTAACTGATAAAAGTGATGTCTACAGTTATGGGGTTGTGTTACTTGAAGTCCTGACTTCCCAGAAGGCAATCGACTTCTCACGAGAAGAAGATGATGTGAACCTTGCCATTTACGTGAGTCAGCGAGCTAAAAACGGTTTGATCATGGAAGTCATGGACCAGCGTTTGCTTGGCGGGGAGCCTTCTGCTCCTACAGTGACCAGTGTGAGGCTATTCTCTGAGCTCGCGCTTGCCTGTTTGAGGGAGAAGAAAGGGGATAGACCAAACATGAAGGACGTCGTTCAAGAACTTCAGTCAATAATTGAAATCATAAACCAAAAAATGGCTCCTAACGAGGCGAGTGTTGAGATTGAACAAAGTTGATAGTGTGTTAGTCTTAGTTGTAGCTTACTACAGAAAATAGTTTGGAATATGGTTTAGCTTTGAATATTCATGTTGAAAACGATAGAGGCAATCATAAAAAGGCATGGATTTGGTAATGTGGTAGAAATGATGCCAAGAGGACCTGAAATTTGTATATATGCAAAGGAGTTAAAAGTGATGATTCCAGGGATGGATTTGAGTGGGATAAAAAGAAAAGGTTGGGATCAGATGCTTACTTTCTGCAGAATGGATGAACAACCAGAAAGCCATGAATTTCCATAGATGGGGCAGTGAGGAATCGAGCAGGATCTATCAGGATACAGTGGAGAAAAAGTAAACCAGCTTTAGGAAATGGAGAAAGCATTTGCACCCAAAGTTTCTGTTTGAAGAATAAGACTTGTTAAATGGGCACTTAGTTGGTAATCATTTTTCCTTGTCTTTGTCTACCAAGTCTTTAGCAACTGCTTGTGTTGTTATATGTACATGTATGTGTGTGCCCTTGTACACATTCTATAGTCCCCTTAAATAAAAGTATTGCTGCTTTCTTTGTTCTTGTTTAGCAGCACTGGTGATGTCTTTTCTTATGGTCCATTTTGTTGCTACATTGAGGAAAGAATCACCATTGTTGCGGTGACAGTGATGACGTGATATAATCAACGGTGAATCAAGTAGATGATAACTCTTTGGTCGCCTATTATCTATCAATCCCTTCATCTCGTTAGATTCCAGCCATCCATTACACGACGTCACCGATGCACTGAAGATCTTCTCGTTATTAAGAGTGAATCTTGGCAGTCAAAGGTTAAAAAACATGAGAATAATCTCGTCACATGGTGTAGTTAGGAATGCGCACATCTATGAAGTGGCCTCGGAAAATTCGAGCATCTAGTCGAGATAATTCAGCGGCCGATCTTGTAAGAACTAGAACGCGTGAGTGCGTGACTGATTACATTTTGTAAGGCCATGCCCCTTTTTCGTGCCTTTCATGATTTTCAAAGTCGTGTTTTCGTATGACTATGCGTTAAAACGGAGTATACATTTACTCTTTTTCTTGTGCTTGCATGCTAACCGGTACTTGTCGGTTTATAACATGTTGGCTCTTACTTAGATCCATAGAAATATAAAACAGTACCCGAGTATGTATTGATTTTTTCGGTAAAATGGTATATATTTGTACTAGTATCGTCTCGAATTTTCCATTAATTGTGTACATAAATAATGCTCTCTCATCTAGCGACATTAAAAAAAATTCATAAGAATCAAATTGCTTGGCATTTGTAGTCCTGTAAAGGTCACGTCCTCAAGATGAGCTGTTCGTTCTAGAATAAGCTCTTGTTCAAGAATAACTCTCTGGGTTAAAGAATAAGCTGTTTGTGTGTCACGCACACAATACATTGTATAGATGAAAGAATCTGATGAAAGCTTTTGAAGTAAATCAAAGCTACGCGAAAAAGTAAAAGCAAAATGAAAATTGTGATGAAGATGTAGAAGACTTACCAGGAAAGATTCTGCAAATTATGATGAATATTACAAGGAAGAGATTGCAAAGGCTTTGATCGGTATAATAGTATTTGGGGTTCTTTTTTTTCCTAGTTAGTCTTTGTATGACCAATTTACTAAATTGTCTAACAAAATTTGTAACTATACATTTTTCAAGGAATCGGTCCAAAACACATTATTTCGGACGGTGTATAGTTCTTGCGGTATCACATCGGTACGGTATCAATGATTACCCTTAGATTCGTGAGACCCTTACTTGATGGATAAGAAATAATAATCACATGCACCCGAATCATGACTCTCCACGTGGCAAAAGCATATTAGCTGAGACGATGCTGCTTGCGGCACAATAGACGTCTTTTTCTATTACTTTTTTAGCCAACGAAAATTTGAAACGTGGGCAATCTGTAACGATAAATAATATAAAGAACTCACTAAAAAGGAAACAAGATGGGCGTAGTCAAGAAGGAAAGAATTGCTTCAAGAGATCAAGTGGTTGCCCCTCTTTGATATTATTTGCTAATTTGAGGAAGCAATCATCATAATGAACCATTATAACGAGTCACTAACAGTAAAAGGAAAAGTAGTATTAGCAAATTAGGGTTGGGGGTCTGTGCTACCATGGCGGTGGCCTCAGCCAAGCAAAGCATAAGAGAGCTCCGATTGCAGGAAGCAAAACGAAGATGGTCTTTGGAGATATCATGAACTTTGCGAAGATGTAGTTGCCAAGTGCCCAATCGCGATGCGCCTCGTGGCAGTGGGGGGTCCCAGCCCACCTGGTGATAGTCCCCCCAAGTGCAGACTCATGTCCATGTGGAGTATATGTTTGGTTCATGGGGGTCCATTTCTCCACCCCATACATTCTCTCGTGCGACCGACTGCGTAAGCATTACATACAGTCACTAAGGAAAAATTTTGACCCTAATTTTATTTTAATTGAAAAAAGAGTGGCATAACTGCTCGATATAGCGACATAATGGTTTGTACCTACGTTTGCTGACATTTAATCAGTGAAGCTAAAACATGTTGTTGAGAAACATCGTTAAAGATGGTTAAGATAATAGCACTGGTAATATGTAGCGACAGTTATTGATCACTATATAGAAAGGTGTAGGCTGTTCTTACTAGCTAGATCGCTAGTAAATTATTGCTGAATATGTTTAATGGCTTTTATTAGTTGTTAGACGAAAAATTGTGTTGAAAACAATTTGCCGCTGAAAATATTAACAAAAATATCACTAACTATATTTAACGACCATTACTTATCACTGTAAGCGAGGGATGTGATCGTCTTTTTACTACACGAATAGCCAGTGGCGGAGCCAGAAACTTAGTTCAAGGTGGATACTTAATAACAAAAAAAAAATCTTAAAATTCCTTCGTCAATGAGTTAAACTTAACAAACTGATGAACATGTGCCAAATGGACAAGAAACAAGAACTCCAATCTGACAATTCGAACTTCCCAATTCGTCAGATGGGCAGTATATTCAACTTGTTAATGAAAGTTCCAAATTCTCAAACCCCAATTGCCAAATTCAATGCTAAATTCTACCAAACGCCAAATTCTTACTTCCAAATTGCAACCACAAGCAGCAATTGTCTATATCTCAAAATCAAAATAAAAAATCTCAACAAACCTCGATCTGAAACATATACACTCACCCCCCACGAGTAGCAATTGCAATTTGAAAATAAAAATTCAAAATCTCAATCTGAAATTAAGAAACCCACTAGCGGCCTCAAATTCCCAATAGGGACTTGCAAGTTCCAAAACTCAATTATCAAATTTTAATTTGAAACAAAACGAAAAGGGTTCAAGTTCGAGGAATTAGAAATTCTAAGAATAAACACCAGAAGTCTTGATCTTACTTTGCTTTTAAAGTGGAAGATTAGGGTTTGTGGCTGAATGGAGGCAGTGGAGCAATTTCAAAAATCAGTGGAAGAATAGTGGCTTTATATTTGGGGGGAAAAGGGGCTCTTCATGATTTTTAAGGTAAAGGGACTGTCGTGGAGAAAATTAGGCGAGACACTAATAATTTGGGAGAGAAAATATGAAGAGAGTGTCACTGCAAATACACCATGATGAATCGGCAAAGTTGGAGGAATAAATGAATCGATGATTCGAGTAATACATCACGGCTTTAACCATTATGGCGTGATTGAATCTTTCGCCTATGCGATTATGTCAGTCACCGGAGGTGGACCTGCCGGTGGAGGCAATGGGCCGTGACGTTGAGGGCGAAAGGCCGGTGGGGGACTGAGAAGACGGTGTGCTCCGTGCTTCTCTCCATTATGTGGCTTTCAGGCTTGGAAATAGGAAAATTTTAAAAACAATAGATAATAAAGGATTTAATTGTGTTGACTTTAAGCGTAGAACTTTTTTTATTTAGTAAGTTTAGCATTTCTAATGGCTAAAAAGATTTTTGTTTTTAACTATTTTTAGATTTTTCATATAGCTTAACATATTTGTACCAAATATATATATATATATATATATATATATATATATATATATATATATATATATATATATATAGGGAGCTGATCCCTTGACAGCGTAGGCAAAATAGGATATCTTGCCAGCGCGATCTGGCCGTCCATCCCGAAGGGATGGACGGTCCAGATCACTTTTTTTGCGGCGCTGTCAGTCGTCCGCTACACTGTGTAGCGGACGGATCTTTTTACCTTTTTGCCCCTCCGCCCCGTCCGCTACACTGTATCGCGGACGGACTTTTTTTTAATTTTTTTTAAGCTCGTCCGCTACATTATGTAGCGGACAAGTTTTTCTAACATAAATGACAGTCTGTTACGTCCGCTACATTATGTAGCGGACAAGTTTTCAGTTCATTTTTCTCATTCTTCCATTAATTTTCCTGACATCTCTGTCTCTCTTTATCATCAATTTATGACTCTTTGACTCTTACTCTGTCTCTCTCCTTCCCATCTCTTTTCTCTGCCTCACCGAATTGAGCTTCAGCGACTCGAGCTGCTTGAACTGGCGCCAGAGACGAGCCGGCATCACCGTGTAGCATAGCGCGATTCCGGCGTCATCGACTCGCGTTCCGCTCCTCCATTCGCGGGAGAGTAACGACGACCACGCTGCGAAGCTGAATGGAAAAAAGAAATTCAGTAGAAGAGTCAAAGAGACGGAGGACCGAATTCCTAGGGGATCGAGTCTGAAAATTCCTGGGGGATCGAGTCTGAAAATTCCTGGGGGATCAAGTTCCTTGGCCCGATTCTCTGGCCGGTAGTAACCGGTGACCGGATCTGGCACCCAAGGCGTGTAGGCGTTCGAAGTTCTGTCATTTGGCTCCTCGTAACTTCTGTCATTTTGCTCCTTTAGAGGTTTTGAAGTGTTGCTGATCTCCGCGAGTTCCCGACAATGGGACGGTAGCTGGGCCCCACTATGCCTTGTTTCCTAAAGTGTCGCTGGATTTTCCATGGAACCCAGAAAATGGAATGCAGAGGTTTTGAGAGGAAGAGTAGAAGCAGAACTGGCGGGAGGGAGGGAAGATGCACCAACTTTTATAGGGACCACATGGTTTGATTGTGTCCGGCGAGCTAATCTGAGACGAGGCCGTCGTCATCTCCGCCGGTTGGATCATGGAGAGGTGCAGCGGCATGAGATTATATGTATATGTAAGAGAAAGGACAGTGAGAGAAACGAGAGAGAGAGAGAGAGAGATGTCATAAGGACAATGAGAGAAAGGACCGAAAAAGAGGAAGAAAAAGTATTGTCTGTCTACTTGTCCGCTACATAATGTAGCGGACGTAACAGACTGTCATTTATGTTAGAAAAACTTGTCCGCTACATAATGTAGCGGACGAGCTTAAAAAAAATTAAAAAAAAGTCCGTCCGCGATACAATGTAGCGGACGGGGCGGAGGGGCAAAAAGGTAAAAAGATCCGTCCGCTACACAGTGTAGCGGACGACTGACAGCGCCGCAAAAAAAAGTGATCTGGACCGTCCATCCCTTCGGGATGGACGGCCAGATCGCGCTGGCAAGATATCCTATTTTGCCTACGCTGTCAAGGGATCAGCTCCCATATATATATATATATATATATATATATATATATATGGGAGCTGATCCGTTGAGAGCGTGGGCAAAATAGGAGATCTTGCAAACGCGATCTGACCGTCCATCCCGAAATATGGACGGGCCAGATCGCGCCTTTTTCGAAAGCTGTCAGTCGTCCGCCATACAGTATGGCGGACAGATTTTTTTACATTTTTACCCCTCCGCCCGTCCGCTAAACTGTATGGCGGAGGACATTAAAGTTATGATGGGAGACAGCCAAAAAGACATCCGCGATACTGTGTACCGGACGTCCCTAGGCTGACACCTGTCCTTAGGCTGACACATTTTTGCCCCAACACTTAAAGTTTTTTTTTCGGCCCTATGTACGTCCGCTATACTATATGGCGGACAGTCAAGCAGAAAGAAGCATCCCCAACACTTAGGTTTTTTTCGGCCCTATGTACGTCCGCTATACTATATGGCGGACGTACATAGGGCCGAAAAAAAAACTAAGTGTTGGGGATGCTTCTTTCTGCTTGACTGTCCGCCATATAGTATAGCGGACGTACATAGGGCCGAAAAAAAAATTGGGGATGCTTCTTTCTGCTTGACTGTCCGCTATATAGTATAGCGGACGTACTTTAATGTTCTGACACACTCTTTCTCTCCCATCAATTTCTGACTCTCTCTCTCTCTCCTCTTAAATACCCATCCGCTACATAATGTAGCGGATGATGGACATGAAAGTAAAAGTGTTTCACACATCTGTCCAAACTTCTTGCTTTCAATCATCTCGCAAGGCTCGGCAAGTGTTTCATGCTCGAAGTTTCGCTCTTCAGGATGAGAGTGACGAAGAAGTGATCCGAGAACCAACTAGACGGGCTCCTTGTCAGGCTACACCTCACGTGAAACTCATCCAATCGCACCATCACGTTTGCCAGTCGCTCTCCCACGACCACACCTCCGTCAATCGGTCAATCGCAGACCCACGGCCTACAACGGCCACCAACAAAACTCAGATCACAAAAAATGATCTGGGTTTCAATTGGGTCTCAAAATTTTAATTGGGTCTTAGTTTTCGAAAACCCAAAATGGGGTTGCCACAGCAGGTGGATTGCTGCCGGAAGCGGAGCTGCCGTCCTCGGTCCTATGTACGGAAGCGGAGCTGCCTTCCTCCGTCGTCGCCAGAAGCGGAGCTGCCTTCCTCGGCCATCGTCGAAAGCATAGCTGCCTTCCTCGGCCGTCGCCGGAAGCGGAGCTGCTTTCCTCGGTCGTCGCCGGAAGCGGAGCTGCCTTCCTCCGTCGTCGCCGGAAGCGGAGCTGCCTTCCTCTGTCGTCGCGCGCCAAGAGGCTTCCTTTTCCCTTCGGTTTCTAGCATGGACGAGAGAGAGAGAGAGAGAGAGAGAGAGTCAGAGAGTTAATTAGAGAAAGAGAAAATGATGATGAGAGAGAGGAGAGAGAAAGGAAAAATGTCAGAACATTAAATGAGGAAAATGAGAGAGAAAGAGAAAAAAGTCATGAGATTAGTCCGCTACATAATGTAGCGGATGGAACATGACCGTATTTTTGTCAAAAAATCGTCCGCTACATTATGTAGCGGACGAACTTAAAAAAAACGTAAAAAATATATTTGGACAGTCCGCGATACAATGTAGCGGACGGGCGGAGGGGTAAAAATGTAAAAAAACCCGTCCGCCATACAGTATGGCGGACGACTGACAGCTTTCGAAAAAGGCGCGATCTGGCCCGTCCATATTTCGAGATGGACGGTCAGATCGCGTTTGCAAGATCTCCTATTTTGCCCACGCTCTCAACGGATCAGCTCCCTATATATATATATATATATATATATATATAGCTTAACATATAAAGTGACTAAAAAAATACCTCTTTTGAACATTTTTAAAAAATTTAGGTGGCCATTTTTCTCATTAAGGATAAAATATACCATAGAGAACAAAAAATTCATCGAGAGGTGGGCACTAGCCCACCTGTGCCCCCCATTCCCTCCGCCCCTGCGAATAGCAGCCAAAATATATCCGTGGAGAGTATTAAAAGTTTACTAACTAGTACTAGTATGTTAAATTCACCAAGTCCCTGGCCTTTGGACAAAATGGGTTCAGTTGCCAAACTCGTCTCAACGAGTCGCTGCTACATATACTAGGTGAAGTACTGGTCATATCACTCAAAGGCGACCCGGCCTTGGAGAACATTTCAAATAGAATGAGATAAACCAAAATAATACTGTAATTTCATTAACTGTCATCGCATGGTCAAACTAAATCACATTGCTACCTGCCATCTCCTCTTCAAGATTCCACCAAGACAGCAGCAGCACTGGGCAGGCTCAGTTCCACCTGCATTTCTTAGCAGAAGCCAGAGGATGGGCCATACAGAAGCTAGAACGCAGCAAGTTGTGCCTTAAAAAAACCTGGATTATTATGCTAGAAAAAGGTCCGACATGGGATTCAAATAATGGGTTAAAACGAAGCGACGAATGAGAGAGGTTAGGATAGAGAAAGACATATGGTAGATCTTCGCCGAGAACACCAAGGTGGAGTGGATTACCTCAGTTGTTACTCTTGGCTCTTTATAGAGCAGTAGGATAGAGTTACATGTCATATAGTAGTTACTGAGAAAAATGTGACAACTTGAATCAAATGCATTTTCAAAGGACATTTCCAGACAGCCCTTAAGGGAGATCTGAAAATGGAGCAGGAAATAAAAATTAAGCTGAGACAACATCAGCATTAAGTTTCTTTAACAAGTGCAACTCAACTAGTGCTAATATAGGAGCTTCAAGCCTATAATAAGATACTCTATGCTGTTAGAAAGAAAGACTATAAAGGACGAGAGTTCCAGGATAGAAATGGAAAGTTCTCCCTGAAAGGGAATTATCATATGAAATTTGCTTCTCTCAATTTACTGCAACCTCAGCAGATAAGTAACTAGGATGAAGTGCTTCTTGGCCTGAAATTTTAGTCTTGGAGAGCTTGAGTACCTGCACAGCTTCTTCCACCTTCGCGGCCAATGACTCCGGTGATTCCAATAGCAGAAGCAATTCTGAGTTGTCCATCTCCAAAAGCATTCCTGTTATCTTTGAAACAAGATCCGGCTGCACATAAGATATTTGTGATGTTAGATCAGCATCCATTTCCATAAAGCCTTCGTGACATATCGTACTCAATGTATACGTAGACACAATGAGAAACAACGTCTATAATAGAGAGACAGAGAAATTGCACACATAATGCAAGTTGATGAACTTGCTATCAAGGCCTCCAAAATTAGAATGGACATGACAGACAAACTTAATACAGTTCTTCACCAGTCAACCTCCAGAGACACTGTTAGTTTCATTCAACATCCATTCTGTCCTGCTACTTCTGCAACCCCTTACCGGGCAAATATAGATAAATGTAAAGAAATATTGAACACCTTGTGTTGTTTAACGAGGGGATAGAGGCGCTCCCCAAGTATTTGTTTCTGCTCCTCCGGGGAAGCAGCAGCAAGCATGCTACTCAACATCTCTGATCCCTCAGGACCAGATCCAACAGAATTTGGGGCAGCAGAGGATACTCCAGTTCCTTTGTTCATTTCAAGAAGGCGCCCGTTTGGCACATACTTAACCTGTCCAGCCCGCTGCAAAACGTGGGTCCCTGATATTAGACTAGAGTAGTCTATGTAAAATTTGAGTTAAACATGTTAAGACATCATCTAAAACTCCACGTGCATTTGTGGAAGTGACAATCCAGTGTCAACTTGGCTCAATCTAACTATTTCGCATGGTCATTATTACAGGACACAATAATCACAACTTAGCTTCATTGATTTAGCAATGATATATAGCAAATATACAGCAGTTCCCTTTCAAAGAAACCTCAGTTGATAGTATTCCATATACCAGGAATTGCAGAAAAATCTTTTATGTACATTAGTGAAAAATCTTAAGTTAGTATAACCCTAGATAATCTCGACAAGTTTAGAGGATTTTATCACACAACTCACAAGTTGTGAAAAATCTTAAGTTAGTATAACCCTAGATAATCTCGACAAGTTTAGAGGATTTTATCACAGAACTCACAAGTTGGGACGAAATAATTTTGCATTTCAACCAAGTGAAATTTGAAGGTAAACTTGCTCTTAATAGCAGTGAGGGTATCTTGTTTGCTTCAAATACACAGTAAAGATATTTATTTATAAGATATAATGTTATGAAACTAAAGCAAAAGGAAAGGAGATGCAAAATTTGCTAGATATGAGGCGATGCTATGTGATGTTGGAGAAAGGACCGAAGCCTTTACAGATGTAATGCCCCTCTAGTTAAGGCATTTCAGGGATCTTTAAGAATTGCACTGCAATCGAGTTCTACATTCAAGCAAGGGAAATTAAGAAAAACTCCTAGCAAGTACGCCCAGATAACCAGCATCCCTTGCTATAAGACAAGTAGAGTTCAGAAAATACTTCCAAACAAATCCGTTTAAGTAAGTTCAAACTAATGCTAGAGAAGAGGGTTGACATTACCGGATAAATATTTAGTCACGAAAAAAATGCTGAGATTCTCGTACTTATGGATTTCTTATTGTAAAGCATGTAAATGATGCATCATATTAACATAAAGGAAAAAAGTGCCTGAAAAAACCTGTTTCACATAAGCCAATGTTATTGCCGATGTTAACCGTCAATGACAGAAGAGTTGAGCAACAGTGCGACAACAACGTACGAAATCAAGAAACCTAGTGTAAGGGACAATAATAATTAAGTAACAACACAAATTGCAAACCTGATGATTGCTTGAATCTTTTGATGACGTCAATGACTGATTGGGCTGTTGGGAATGTTGCACATATGAAACAGCATTAACACCACCCTGTGAATGCATATGGCTATTCATCCTTCCCCTGTTTTGCCTATGTTGCCTTGGGGAGTTAGGAATCTGAAAAGAAAATAAACATAAATAAATCTCCAATTTTCTACTCTCTCAAACAGTGATACAGCTATCAGGGGAAAAAAAAGGACTTAAAAAACGGACCTAACATAAGGAAGAATAAGCCTATGCAGACAAACCCAAATAACATCAAAAAGGCATTGTTGAGTAACTAGTACTATAACGTTAACAGGGAACTTACCAGAGGAAGTGTAGATGGTTGAAAAGCTGGTCTGGTTGGAGGTGCAAAGCCATTAGCCATCCATCCTGGCCTCAGTCCCAGAGGCTGATACATCAGCCCTGGTCGTGGAGGTACTTGTGAAACAACACCTGGAGGAGCTGTGTAAAAAAGAGGAGGATAACTACCGGGAATAACAGCCGGAGCTCCCGCTAGTCCTGCCATACGCTGTGCGTAATGAAGCTGAAATTGTGCTAGCCTTTCCTCTTTCCTTTGAGCAATGGCCACATATAATGGCTTCCTGTGAAGCATATAACCTGTGAAACAACCAAGGACAACATAATTAGCAGGCTCAAGAAAAATTGCCAACCCAACTCAAACAAACAGACGTTAAAAGAGTCCAAAGCGACAAATGAAAGAGCACAGAAAGAACACTTGAAGAGGTTCTTGCACATGAGAACCATTTAAATAATCGTTTGTACTCATTTTTCAGTATCAGTAACTTCTATTTCAGTTCCTTCAGATTCAGTGCTGAGCAGTGGAGTTAAACGTGAGAAACTCAACATGACAGCACACCTTACAACACCACAGAGCCTCTTACCAATGAGGCTCTTTGATTTTTCAGTACCATGTGCTGTTCGGTACTAGAAGTACTTGTAACAGATATTGATGACAAGATGAGTCAAAATGTTTACTCAGTTTTGTTTCATTAAGTTGTTCATGACAAATCTTTCAACATGCCATCAAAAATACTTTTTTCATGACACTCACAAAACATAGTTCGACAATACATTGAAATTGCTCATTCCGTCCTGACAAGAGATTTATTTGTCTATGTTGCCATGCTATAAGTAGATAACAAGGTCTTAACCCAAACGATGAAAAAAGATAAGATCAAACAACACATGAAGGTAACGTAAAAGATCAAGGTGACTCCCATTCTTTCATCAGGCTCTTAAAAGGCGGCTGGCAAGGAAGACAAAGGGTTCTCTCTCCTCCCCCAAAACTGCAGTAAAGCATAAATTTGAATTTCTGCACCAATTTAAGCTTGTCCAGAGATGAATGCACCATTCAGAATTAACCGAACAAAATCTACACAAACAAGCAAAACTAAAACCATTTTGCTATGTTACACGAAAGGACATGAATAAGAGTAAGTGCAACTTTCATAGACAAATATGACCAGGAAAAAAATGCATGCAGACAAATCCATGTTTGCCGATGCTTGCACTAAACGACATTGTGGCGGTGAAGAAAAATAAAATGAATGTACTTAAGGAAGAAAAGGACAAGCTTTGAATAAAATGCCCAATTAAGAAGATGTACGACAAAGATGAACCGCAAAACACACATGCAGGCAAATTCTTGTTCACACATACAAACATATTGCACTTAAAAGCACTGTGCAATGATTAAAAGAACAATAAAAATGGCAGTAATTATGGAAAAAATGCCTAAATTAGGAGAGTGATACTAGATCTAATATATTTGCCCTGAAAACTGTTCATTAGCTCACAGACTAACCATGATAAGTGTTCACCGCTTTAATAGCCTCATCAGGCGTGGAGAAGCAGACAAAGCCAAACCCTTTACTCACTCCTTTGTCATCTCTCATGAGTTTGGCCGAAGTGATGGTGCCACACTGACTAAAGTGTTCCCGCAGCTCATCGTCAGTGACATCATCATCAATGTTCTTGACATAGACGTTTGAACCCTATAATCACAAGATAGCAGATATAATTACTATGGAAGAAGAAACAATTCTGAGAATGGAAGGGGCAAGAAAGAACCTGGTATTTCAACATTTGCTCCTTCCTTTTGTCTTCAAATTGACGGCGCAAGAGTTGCTCACGCTCTGCTTTCTTCTGAGCCCTAGCAACATACAAAACCTTCGAACCTGTTCAATACAAGCCACAGAGTGAACAGGAGATTCAAATGGGGCAGTTTTTTAAGTAACTAAAAAAAAAAAAAAACCCACCAAGTTGCAATCCATTCATAGCTTCCAGTGCCCGCCTAGCATCATCTGGGCTGTCAAAGTTCACGAATCCAAAACCTCTTGAGGCTCCATTTTCATCCTTTGAGACAACCAAGCTAAGAATCTTCCCAAACTCAGAGAACTTCTCCTTAAGAAGTTCTTCTGTGACATCTAAATCTACATTTTTCATGTATAAGTTGGTATATTTAGCATCAGGACTTGGTAAAATCCGATCACTCTTCTTCACAAACTTGCCAACATACCTGTGCCCAAGTCATTATTTCGGAAATTGGTAATTCACAAGCGTAATTGGATAAGGATAAACAGAATCACTAACAGATTGAAAAAGGTGCACATACATCTGTTTGTCTTCAAATGTGGTGCCATTAAGCTCCTCAATGGCAGCATTTGCAGATTCCTCAGACTCAAACTGTACGAAGCCATATCCTTTGCTCTTCCCATCCTCAAACATAGCAACTTTGCAAGACAAAATATTTCCAAATTTCTGAAACAATTCTTGGACCTTCACATTGTCAACCGAGTCACTCAGATTCTGCAACAAACACCCAAAAAAATTATTCAATCTAAATCCAAAAGAATACATCACAAAGCGTAACATATAAATATAAATAGGAAAATAACAATAACATTTTTTCAAGAAAATAAACACAAATATACCTTGACAAACACATTTCCAATTCCACTTTTTCTTGCGTCAGGATCCCGATGAGACCATGTAACCCGTATCGTTTTCCCATTCAGTGTAGAGTGATTTTTCACCTCAATAGCACGAATGGCTGCTCGAAATGAAAAAGGAAACGGCACAATTACATAAAGAACAATTTAATCTAACACTAGAAACGACAAAATTCCTGTAATTTCACTACCAAAGCAGATCAAAAACCTAGCCATCGCGTCACCTCACTGAATTCTAATCTTAATTTACTATTGTTTCACTAGAGTACACAGTATCAAATTCATACACGTTCTTATACACACGCGCACACACAACAATACATACGACATTATTGCAATTTTTTTCATTTCAAACATCGCAATTATGATCAGACCCCGAAGATACAAACCATAACTTCCCGATTGTTCCATAAATAACAAGATCAAAGCAGTCAAACAGCGAATGCAATAAAAAAACCAATCAGAAACCCAAAAGCGAGCACAATTCCAGAGAGATCGATCCGCATTGCGAAAAAAGAACACGAGGAATATATCCTCACCGTCCTGCGGCGAGATGAGGTTGACGTAGCCGTAGCAGAGCGAGCGGCCGGTGGTGGAGTCGCGGCACACGCGCACCGACGACAGGCTCTTGAACTCCGAGAAGGCGTCGAACAGCTGCCCGTCGGTCACGTCGTGGTGCAAGTCCCCGACGTACAACGACGCCGGCGCCGCCGCGACCGTCGAATGCGCCGCCATCTTTCGCGCCCCGCAAGAATAATGACCAATTCAACTACAGCCGCGCGCTGTGTGTGTGTGTGTGTGTGTGTGGAGAGAGAGAGAGAGAGAGAGAGAGAGACGGTTTTTTTGGAGTGACGTTTCGTATTGGTATTGATTTGGTAGTAAATACACAGAGAGAAAGAGGGGAAGAGCGAGGGCTTGCAGGGGAGAATGGCGTGGAGGTGAGACTAATTAAGGGGACATATATATATATATATATATATATATATATATATATATATCACTCTGTTCAGAGTGTAGAGAGAGAGAGAGACTGCGGATTTTGCATGGACGCGGGAGTTCTGCGCCGGTTCACTGTAACGATACGAGTGCGTGTTTGTGTGTGTGTGAGAGAGAGAGAGTGAGATGGAAGCTGGACGCTCGGGATAGGCGCGTGGTGAGCACGAATGCGGGAACCCGGTAGTTGAACGGGCAGGAGAAACCCCGGGTTGGAGGTTACCGGGTCAAGTTTCTTTACAAGGAAAGCGCAGTACAAAAAGGGAAAAGAAAACCTCTTTGGTCGCTGAAAGAGTATATTTGTAGCGACACATGAGAATTTTTGACAAAAAACTAATAAGCTCTTAATGTTGATATTATCTACTACTGTAATTCTGATTTTGATTAGTAAAATCTTTCTAAAAATATTAAAATGTATCTACGTCATTTATGAGACTGAGACCGCGTAATTTTTTCTAGCAACTAAAATTTACAGGTAAGTTGAACTTTGTTGTCTCGTTACAAATGCGACTATTATGAGTTGTTATGATTTATCTTGATACCATTAGTAGGATACAAGTTATTAAGAGTAGCACAAAGTATGTAAATGCAAACGGGTGACTTAAGTTACAAAATCCGTCACATTTCAATGTTTTCCAAGATAGGAATCGTAATTCTTTCCATCTCCAAAGATGGATTGTGATCCTGACTATTCAACCATATCTAGAGAGCTTTTTATAGCAAGTATAGCAATCACATTACATTCTCAAACATCATTGATACGGATTCTTTCAAGAGATATACGAAGAAAAAGTTAATTTTGGTACCGTCCTCGTCAGACACACACACACACACACACACACATACTCACTCCTTGATGCGTGAAGATGTGCACATTTGTAAGCAAAGCCAAGGAGGGAGTGAGACCTAAAGACTGCTTCAAAGTTGAGAGAGGAGGGTGGGAGTTGAAGGGGTGCTTTCAGTGCCATTTACAGAAGACTACTAGACTTGAGGATCGGCTTCTCTCACAGCCAGAGCTTGCCCTTGAGGCCCGCCCAACCATACTCGTGTTCACTCCTCCACCCTTCTTTCACCTGTTTTTGTGCTCTACATGACTTGCATTCCTTCATCCTTTTGTTCTTACCAAAAGTGTTGACTATGTTTGGTTACAAGTTTTCATGTTTTGAGAAACATGTAAAAGATATTAAGAATATTTACAAACCCTTTGTAGTGTTACCATTTTCATAGTTACAAAAAAGAAAAAAAAATTGAAATTTTGATTAGTTACCGCGTTACAAAATAGAGAAACTCTTTATGTCGTTTAAATACCATTTTTAATAAGTTTTGTAGTTCAAAATGAGTGCAGTACGTTAGATTTGGAATTTTTTAAAACATATATTGAAAATGGCGACCAAACAAGAAAAACTCAAAAACATGAATTTGAAAATTGAGTAATGGTATGTAATAGAGTAAGGGTCTCATCTAGTTTTCTCTCTAGTACTTTGCCCGTTATTTTTAATTGGTCTCTGAACCAATAGCTTTTATAAATAACTAGAATCTAATTATGGGAGTGTCACGTGCATGGCATGTGCCATTTTCTATCTTAAAAGTATCAAATGACAAATCAAACCCTCAATTTAATAGAAAAAGCGAACGGAAGGACTAAAATATGAGTGCAAGACTCGATACAATGACCATTTTCAAGATTCTTTGCACCAAAAAAAAAAAATTTGACCATTTTCAAGAAATTAGGAGTTTAAAGGCAATGATTTACTATAATAGCCACCAAAGTACAGGGAGAAACTAAATTGAACCCCACAAGTAATTATTATTCTTTGGAGTTTGACTTGGTTGTCCCCATATCACACATTCACATCCACAATTATTTCTTTGCCTCTTTTGGTTCCTGTCTTTATGGTCCAAGCTCTAGGAAAGTGTCAAATAATGTCCAAGCTCTAGGAAAGAGGGACAATGTGAGAGAAATATCACTTAATAAAAAGTTGGGAAAATTGCGTAAACTACCCCTGTGGTTTGGGGTTGTTGCAAAAAGACCCCTCCCGTTACAAAAATTGCAATAAGACACCTAAGGTTTAAAAAATGTTACATTCGTCAATAAATCCGTCTGTTTTAACCGCGTTTGTGGTAAACGCGCCTGAGTGGCAAGTGTCACTGCTAAATAATTTTTTAAATGTCGTTTTTACCCCCCTATACCTCCTTGGACCGTTGCAAGCAAGAACCTTCAGCATCACGCCGGAGAATCAACGCACCATGCTCGAGGTCAACCGCACGTCGCAGAACACTCTGTCGAGTCTCCGCGGAGGCCAGCTCCAGACGCCGTCGTTCAACCACCACATCAAGTCGTTCGCGGAAGGGAGGGACGACGACAACAACAACAATCTGTCGGTGGAGATCGACGAGGAGCCGGATCCGTCCGATTCCTGGAAGATCCGGTGGACCGACGACGATCTGAACTCGCACGTGGACAACTGCAACGACGAGTCGTCGGCGAGGAATGCGGCGGCGGTCAAGCGACCGCGCCTGGTGTGGACGCCGCAGCTGCACAAGCGGTTCGTGGACGTGGTGGCGCACCTGGGCATCAAGAACGCTTTGCCGAAGAAGATTATGCAGCTGATGAACGTGGAGGGGCTGTCGAGCGAAGGGCCGTCGCCGTCGGACCACTTGTTCGCGTCCGCGCCGGTGCCGCAGAGCTTGCACGAGCCTGCCGGGAGCAGGCATATGCCGGTTTCGATGAATTATTCGCCGCAGATGATGCAGATGCCGGTTTACGGGCACCTAGGGGCTGGCGGGTCTTACCATGGGTTTGAGTCTCATCCTTACAACAATTGTTGGAATTGAATTGGAGGGCAAAGAATTGATGCCAGTGCCGTTGAATTGCGACAAACGAGACCAATTAGTGTTAGAAAAGTTTCTCATTCTTGATTTGTGGTTCTTGCTTGCAAAGGTCTTGAGTACAGTGTTTGACAAACGAGACCAATGTGCATATATACAGGGGTAGTTTAGGGAATTCCTTAATTCCGTAACGGAAGTTGACGGATGTAACACTTTTTAAACCTTAGGTGTCTTATTGCAATTTTTGCAACGGGAAGGGTCTTTTTGCAACAACCCCAAACCACATGGGTATTTTACGCAATTTTTCCTAAAAAGTTAGCTTGAACTCTCTTTGGAGGTTTAAAAGTGGTAATTACACATTCGGCCTAAAATGAGTCCTGATCACCATGAAATGCAAGTAAACTTTCTAGCATCATCTTTTCTGGTTTAATTCATGGAAATCAATGAATTCAACATAAAACATATCTTTTTTCTATTTACCGGAAGAAAGCTAAAAAAACCTCGAAGACGAACGACCCTTTGTGGACCAGGCTAAGAATACTTTTTTATTAGGACTTATTTAGCGTGACTCTCCAAAATAAATAGTTTAATGAAATGACAAAAAAAAGCGTAATAAATATCTGCTAAACATACATATAAGAGCTTATACCGAATAAGAGCAATGGAGCTAAAAACAATAAAAATACACGGTAGATGTGCAATGGCCTTGTCTTACGGACATCAATGACTCAATCCATACCACTTTCGGGCTATTGCCTGATAATGCCTTCAAATTATTCATTCATGAGTTTTTGTTTTTGGGCTCTGGCGACCTTGGATTTTTTTTTTTTTCCAGTGGCTGCGGCTTATTCCATTGGGTTAGTTACACCTAGATCTCTAAAGTTAAGGTGAAAGTATGGTCAAAGACATAAAATTTTATCAGTATGACTCGTCTCCATCCGTCATTAACCTATTAAAAATGTGTACTTTTTACTGCTATCATGAATACGTACCTTAGGGTTTTTCTTTTCCTTTCCTTTCATTACATTTCTCCTCTCAGTAGCCATCACCACCCAGTATCCAATGACACCGCACTCATAGAGGGAGGACAGTGGAGGATAAAGGTGTGCGTCGATGATGATCAATGGTTGTTGGTGTTAGTAAGGAGCACAACACCAACCACCTACGTTGGGTTGTGGAGGACAATGGAGGTGGTAGAGCGAGGACATTGGACATCGCTATCGTTGATCCAACCTACGGCATCCACGTGCGTAACTGCTGATGGTGTTTAGTAGTGTTATGCCATGCAACGGTCGTGTGGGGGGATGTGGTGCCTTTTATGATTTGCGGTGGTTGGGATGTGGCAATGAGGGCTAATGTCACACCCTCCGGAAGGGGTGCAACACTAAACAAGCCTGTTAACATATATAACTCAAGGATAAACAGAGCTTTACTATAAACCTCAAAATAAATAGCGAAAGTATATCTTAAACGTTACAGTCGTTCATAAGTGAAAAAAACAGAACATAACATTATATTACAGACTATCTCTCTCCTGTGCAAGTGATACACTCCAAAACAAAAGGAAAACAACTAAAACTCTACTCACCCAACGTATCATCTTCGTCCCTTGGCAAATATTCCAACTCTGAACCTAGGAGAAAAAAAGTATCGGGAATTGGTGAGCCTGATGGCTCAGTAGGGTATCCAGTGATTCTAAGTCCAAACATGAATTGATTATATTACGAATGGTTAGTACAAACATGCAAGTCATTTGAACAGATGATACATATGTACTTAAGAATAATTTAAAATATTGAGTACCACTTACAAACATTTGCTAACACTTGCCTTCAAAAGAAATGAGAATAGCATATCGAGCAAAATTTGAAATCTTGTAAAATGTATACGAGAATGGAAAGTAAGACCTAAATATTAACTTGATTTCAATAAATATAACGAAAACGGTATAAAAAAGTTCAAGACAAACATGAGACAAGGACGCGAATATCAATATGCAAATATGCCCCTGATGCACAAGCCAACATTTCTTGAGTGCGAGAGATTTTTTGTATTGCAACCAGCTGATATAACAAGTGCAATAGAAGAAGTCCAAAGACATCATAGGCACACCAATATTTTTTTTTCAAAACGTAGTACGCAGAACTAGTACATACCATCGAGACATGAACGAGAACAAGAACCCTGGCCGGATAACTCTTAACCCCGGCAAATAACACCCTCAACTCACTTTTGAAATAACACCCCGGCAAAACGTAGTACGCATAACTAGGCCCGCCCCACCCTACTCGTGTTCACTCCTCCACCCTTCTTTCACCTATTTTTGTGCATTCCTTCATCCTTTTGTTCTTACCAAAAATGTTGACTATGTTTGGTTACAAGTTTTCATGTTTTGAGAAACATGTAAAAGATATTAAGAATATTTACAAACCCTTTGTAGTGTTACCATTTTCATAGCTACAAAAAAGAAAAAAAATGAAATTTTAGAGAAACTCTTTATGTCGTTTAAATATCATTTTTAATAAATTTTGTAGTTCAAAATGAGTGTAGTACATTAGATTTGGTATTTTTGAAAACATATATTGAAAATGGCGACCAAACAAGAAAAACTCAAAAACATGAATTTGAAAATTGAGTAATGGTATGTCATAGAGTAAGGGTTTCGTCTAGTTTTCTCTCTAGTACTTTGCCCGTTATTTTTAATTGCTCTATGAACCCATAGCTTTTATAAATAATCGTGTACTATGCCTCGTCACCATTTTAATCCCTATGTTAGCATTTTTGTTGTAAAGTTGGGAGTATTGTCGTCATTAAAACTTAGTATTGACTTCTATTCCGACCAACCCGTTTTGAAGCCATGTGGCTGAAACATCCACTGTGCAAACCAATCATTCATAAATCTTGGCTAACACCCGCTCTTTCGGTTAGCTTCGTGGGGATCCTTGATGATGAAGGATTTGGCCATATGGAACAAACAGTGTTTTGGGAACTTGGGACACCAAATTACAGATACCTTGGCCATGGTCCAGCATTATCAATCTTGTCTCCCCAATCTAGAAGCTCAACTCATGGAGCAACATGCTCGGCGTCGGTTTGATTGATTGATGGACTGTGAGAAAATCTTTTGGGCTCAAATGGCTTCAGTTTAGGGACCGTAATAATAGATTTTTTCATACTTCAACTCTTATACGCCGTAATAGAAACCACATCTACGCCATTATGGACGAAAATAAGGTTACCCATACCTCTGAACCTGCCATTACCCATTGTCTTGTTAACCACTTTAAGGCCATTTTTGACCCACCGTTGTGTACACCATTGTTGAATGAACCAGAGTCCTTGGTTCATGGGCTTACCCGTCGGCTTTCTGATAACCAAAAGATCTTTCTTGATCGCCCCTTTACACCCCGTGAAATTCGAGAGGCCCTCTCCCTTATTAAACCCCTTAAAGCCCCGGACCCTGATGGCATTCCTGCACTAGTCTATCAACAGTGTTAGGATTTTATGGAACGCCCGATAACTGTTGTTGTCTTATCCTTCTTTTGATCTGGTCACATGCTCAGCATCACAAATAAAACTTTTCTTGTGCTTATTCCCAAATGCCTTGAACCCCGCACCCCTAATGATTTCCGGCCTATTAGCCTTTGTAATACCATATATAAGGTTATCTCTAAGACCTTGGCCAACAGAATTAAAAGCGTGCTCCATGATCTCATCTCCCCCTATCAAAATGCCTTTTTGCTAATCGTCATATTGTAGATAGCATCCTTATCACTCAAGAACTGACAAACAAAATCCGGGGGACCAGAAAAGCCAAGAACGGAGTCGGAGTTATCAAAATGGACATGAGTAAGGCCTATGATAGAATCAGTTGGCCATTTCTCGAAGTTGTCCTCCAAAAGATGAATTTCCCGGAAAAGTTCACACAGCTCCTCATGAGCTGTGTCTCTACAGTCTCTTACAAAGTCCTTATCAATGGCTCACCGTCACCACGATTCCAACCTAGGTGTGGTCTACGCCAGGGGGACCCTATCTCACCATTCCTGTTTATTCTTTGTGCCGAAGCCTTATCCGCTGCAGTACTTATACATGCCCAAACGTTGAAACTGATTCCCGGAATAAAAGCTGGAAACAGAGCCCTCCGATAAATCATATATTTTTCGCAGATGACGCTATGATATTCACTCAGACCAGCATGACTGCTATTTCGGCAATAAAGAGTATCTTAAAGCGCTACTGCAAAGAATCAGGCCAACTAGTCAACTACAAGAAATCCTCGATTACGCTGAGCCCGAACACTTGCTTATCCGCCCATCTATATATTCGCCGAAAGTTGGGCTTTACAATCTGCTGTGACTTTGGCAAATACTTAGGTGGAAACCTGGACATCATTACCAATAAGAAAAAATTCTTCCAGGAGATGGTTGATTGGGTCTGGGATCGGTGCTCTACTTGGAAGGGCGCTCTCTAAAATAAAGCTGGACGGGCTACCCTCGTCCAGTCCGTTCTTAACTCACTACTCATCTACCATATGCAGGTATGTATTTTCCCTCTACAGGTTTGTCGCCAGATCGATACGTTACTAAGCAATTTCTAGTGGTCTGGAAATGAATCCTCCCGAGGTGTACATTGGATCAACTGACATGCCTTATGTGGTCCACGTGACCATGGGGGAATCGCTTTCAAATCTACGAGTCTCCTAAATGTTGCATTACTTGCAAAGAATGCTTGGCGTATTTGGATCTCACCGGATTCCCTTCTTTCACAAGTATTTCGTGGCAAGTATTGTGTCAGCCATGATTTCTTATCCTCCCCTACTACGGGTACCTTCTCGAGGGCATGGCGAGGCGTCCTCCTTGGTAGACAAAAACCCTCCAAAAAGGCCTCCGATGGCCGGTAGGAAATGGGAGGCACATCAACATATGGAATGACTGGTGGGTGCCACAGGACGCTAAAACCCTCATCCCTCAGCCTGCTTCATCAGATCAACAGCCCCTACTGGTCAGCGAACTCATTTGCAATGATAACTGGGATAACCGGAAAATTGATCAACTTTTCTCAGCAACCGACGGACACAAAATCAAGGCCATTCACGTGGCGGCAAACGACTTTGAAGACCAACAGGTTTGCCGTCAAGCGTTACCGTGTAGTACTTCACTGTAGCTTCGGCCTACCGCTTGCTGTACCAACTTTTGGATAACAGTCTCTCTTAGCAATCGAAACCACACTCCAGACCTCCGAATTATCCCAATAATATTTGGCAAAAACTATGGCAGCTCAAAGTACCGCTGAAAATTAATTACTTCATCTGGAAAATCTTATGGGATCGGTTACCCTTATCCACCAATCTCTTTCAACGCAGAATCATACCTTCAAACCTTTGCCCCCTTTGCCAGACTCATCCCGAGGATATAAATCATGCCTTCTTAGAATGTCCATTGGTTCGACCTATCTGGTTTGGAATACCTCTTGGTATCAAGGTTACTGCGGTGGATAAACCTTTCAAAGAATGGCTTATTGCTTGGCTCAGCCCGCCAGCTCTTTCCCTTTTTACTTGGCGCGATATCCTATTTTTCTTTGTCACCATCTGGACTATCTGGAACCACATAAATAATTGTGTGTTTCGGCACCTTCCTTTCCACCCTATAGCCGTGATACGCCATAGTTGTCAGTTAGTAAATAACATCTCCCAATACTCTCATAATCTAACCTCTTCGCCTCTTAAATTGCCGCAGCCGAATTTCTCACCAGATAATAGGAATTCTCGCCCCCGCATACCTCCCGGGCCAATCTCCTTACATTCTTGCCTCATACCTTGCCCTTGCCTGGACACTGCACCGGTTAAAATGTTAATTCATGCATGTTTTGATAACCGGAATCTTCGAGCAGGCTTTGGTTTAGTATGTTATACTAATAACACTCGCTGTGGATCAGCCGCCTTTTCTATTAATTCGTCCGATAACTATACTGCTTTGTCACATTGCCTGCTTCTTGCATCACATGGGCTTTGAAACAAAATTTACTACATATTCATGTACTAACTACCTCTCATTTCCTCTTACATCAGATGTCGGGGTCTGAGGACATACTGGATACGATAGCACCTATTATCTATGACATGTGCCACCTTTTGACTCAGTTCCATCATTATAGTATCAGCAGAACTGGACCTAACACTATGAGGGAAGCAAGATCCCTATCTCTTTTTGCTTGCGAGGCTCGCATCTCAGTCTACCAAGACTGGGTGAGTGATAGCCTGCGTCGTTAAGGATCATCAGATATGATGGAGCCTTTTGTGGAGTCGTTAGTAGGTCTTACCAATTTCCTTTTCCTTTGTTCCTGTCTAGTACTACTTTGCTCGGATGTTTTCTTTATGCTCAGATTATTATCTGTAAAGCCTTAAGGCTGCGAACTCTTTATTCCATGTAACTTTTATTTTATCAATGCAATTCTCTTATTACAAAAAAATATATATATTCCAAGTGACCCATTAAAGATGCCCAAAATCAATTGAGAAACCTCTGGATCTTTACTAGAAGTACCATTTAATGAAAAGCCTTTTAGAGTTTCAACGCCAGAATTTTCACCACTAACAGTTGCAGCCCAGTTGTGTCAACACAAGTTTCAAGTACTTGGGGTATGTTTAAAAAGTTCTGAGGTAATCTGGTAACGCTTGACGACGTAAAAAAAAAAAAGTTCTGAGGTAATCTGGTACTATCAAGTACTACACGGTACACACAGGCAAGAACCCTGGAATCTCATTACATTCTCACTATTTGAATGTCTTACAACAACAAAAAAATAGCTCGGACTACAAACTTTTAGAAGACTTGCATAATTCCGACTTCTTCGAAAACGATATCTGGTAACAGCAACCGCTTTCTTCTACCTCGATCTACCACAACTTGGTTATACCACCATTCACACGTATAGATCGTTTACAAAGTCGGCAAAGGCTCACAGGACCCTTCGCCATGAGAAAGCTGGGTTTTGGTCAGAATCAGAAGGGCGTGCATCTTCTGTGCTAACCAGAAGCAGGCACAACGCATATAGCAGCAAGAAGCAACTGCAATTACAACAATGCATAATTCGACACTTGGCCTGCCGATTGCTATTTCCGCAGTCCGCCAGGCCAGAAGATGTGAAAATAAAGAATGGGGTTTCGAGGTCACTGACTTGAGTTACATAAACAAAAACCCGGGGTAGACTAGTATGTGCATAATGAGAGTCTTAGTGCTCAGATGTAACAGCTTGAGGAGCATGCTCGTTGAACTGCTCGTACTCAACTGTCCTGCATTGATGAACTCGTCTTTACTGGAAGTAATGGAAACATTTACAGAAGATGAACCTGAGATAAGAAATGACCAGAGGAGCAGGTTGAGGGAATAGCAAACATGAAAGCTTTAATACAAGTAATAAAATGACCAAATTTTGATGGAAAATGAAGAAGCTTACAATCATAATCTGCCCATCCTATGCGTTTACGAGCCAGATCATAAACGAAAATCTTATCTTTGAGAACAAGATCTGCGAAAAATATTATGTTATCTAGTTTGTCAATCACAGTCTCCCAATAAGAGAAGGCGCGAGGAAGAGCATTGAAGTATGAAAAGGCTGATATGTGAGTTCTGACTTTACAGGTTAAGCGAAGCATGAAAATAGTGAATCCACATAACAGGCATATTCAAGATCTTTTTGCAGAGGAAGGTAATAGGAATACACTCACCAATTATATGTAACTATATAATTCTAGAAATTATTTTCTTTTGAGGTCTTGTCAAAAATTATCACGAGGAGCAGAGAATTTAATATAAGACAAGCCATAATATAGTCTAAAACCAAAAATGAACTAAACTCAAACTGAACAATTATCATAATACCCGCCGCCCTGCCGTGCCCCTCCATCAAACATACAAACCCATGTACACGTACATACACAAGCTAATAATTTCTATGACGTCTTAGAACCCAAATTGACAGATGAATGTCACCTCATACTTAGAATGGGATATATATTAGATATATAAAGGACTTTGACTTCCGCTTAACAACGATGTAACCAGCAATATAACTATAAGCATTGGAGTAGTGGCAAATTGAAATAAGTATTCCATGACAGCTATTCCTAGCTTTAATCCAAGGCCCAACCTCCTAGAATAGTTATTCCTTGATCCTGAACTCTCTGAAAGCCAATGCACCACATTGCAGCACCATCCTGTAACAAGAAGTTGGTCAGAATGAAATTGGGGAACAAAAATGGAATATGTGGGGAATAAAAAAATGGAACAGGGAGGTAAATTGAAGAACTCACAACAAAACCCAAATGTACAAGGTAGTCTGCTGGTTTCAAAATCATGGATGCACCAGCGGCAAAGTTCAAAGAAACTGTGGGAAACGTCTCCAATATACTGTTGAGAAAGCAGACAGGAATGCTTAGATGCCCAGACAAGAGTATAATCTCAATTCTCAAGTTGACATTATAACAGTAGAACATAATCTCTGTATGCTTAACCTGGTTGAGACCAAGTAACATTGGTTTCCTTTTGAAAGGATTGGCCGCACAGATTGTGAAACAGTAGCTGTTACCTGCAAGTTCAGAACAAACTGTCAATGAAGTTACATGATGCCTTCTAAAAATCAGAATCCTTCAAGTGCATCAAGATCACAAAATAAGTGAGCTTGTGAGGTTTTTCACTTGAGAAATCTCTCTACCGTCTGATTAGTACATTGTCTTTCTTCTTAAGCAAGCAAAGCATAAAGACGGTGTCTATAGAAATTCGTTGATGGAGACATTGGAGTTTGCCTATCTCAACTGCTTGGACAGTCAAATAACTCTCAGCTTAAAAGTTGAACAAAAGTTCAGCAGGAAGCATCCGAAATAAAGGAACTTCGATATAAGGAATCCACGTAAATAGAGAAGGTTAATATGTAAGAGCCTAACACTCTTAACACATGGGAGATAGAATTCAATGAGCACTAAAAACTCTGTTCACCAGCACATGATCACTTACCGCTTAATTTGTCACTCCTATTCAATTTGACGGAGATAAAAAGGAACAACAAACTTACAGCACTGACAAAAGGATCATAGGCTTCTTCCACAAGATACGTCAATGTCGTTCCAGAATCAACAATCGTTCCTCGGTTGCTTGATGTTGCAAAGACAGCTGAATCGATAGGCAAAAGCTGTCCATTGACAGCAATGCTCTGGAGATACAGATTATAATGAGGCCTGAAAGATTTGAAATTGGAAGTAATCAAACTTCGCTGATAATGGGAACCAGAACATATGGTTGTCTTACTAAAAATGAAGTGGCCAGGTGATAACATAATGACAAGCATATGAAAAACTTTATAGGACATTGAAGCTTCAGGTGTTGAAGTTTATGCTAAGCATAACTATCTTGTTAGCAGAAAGAGTCAGTGAACAAAGTCAAAGTCCGCACAAGGTAAAGGTAATACTTTCTCTAGGAGAGACTAGGACATATAGAGATGCTAGTTTAAAGTACTATATAAACAGTAGATTGCCTCACGGCCATCATCAAATACAAATTTTAAAATCTATAAAGAAAGTGCTCCGCCAGTAAGGTACAATTCCAGTGCAAGCAATGTATTGTTCCACCCACTAGAATGCTAACAAAGGACAAGCAAGTTCCATACGTTGATCCATTCAGTACAGTTTTTTTCTAATGGCTTAAAGGGAACACCAGATAAAAAGCAATTGGATAACACACATTTAAAGAATGGCCTAACATGTATAACATTGAGTAACACTCTCCCTAACATGCATGGAATGATAAACTGTGGTGCACAAGTGGCAAATTGGCGAGGAATATAGAAAAGGGGCCAAATGTAAGAGGGAAGAATCAAACCCAAGATCTTGGGCAGCCATGAGTTGTGATACATGTTAAGTTGCCATCTGCTCTAAAAGCCTAAGTTGTTATAGAATGGGCCTGACATGTATTTCAGCGTTGGCAGTATGGACTGCCAACATTTGTATACAAAGGCATCAAGAACAAGAATCAGCGACTAAAGTACGTTTTGTTTTAGTCATTGACATGTTTATATCAAAGCTATCGACTGCCTAAAATATGGAAGATGACAAGGTACCAAAGTTATGCTATTGCAACATCTTTTTCACACAACCATAAACTATTTAAAGAGCATCACTTAAAGCAGAAGTTTACATAAACTAAAAAGTACGTACTGCGACGGGACAAGGGGACTATAAACGATGCTTGGATCCAAAATCTCACCAAGAACTAGTATACCCCCACCATTTCCATCTCCTTTTAAGCAATGAGAGAACACTTTAGGAGTAACCCCTCGCGATGACAATTGTGATACAACAGACGTTTCCTGCTGACCAAAGCCAAATATCCCATCAATGGCTCTATCTGTTTTAGTTAAATCTCCAGACTGAGAGGTGCTACACCTGTTTCCAAAACCAGCATCCAAATATAAGCATTACCATATAAAACCATCTAAAAGTGAGTAAAAACAACTACAGACTAAAAAACAACTACAGAATGACTAAAAGCACGCTGAAGCTTGAAGGAACACTTAATACCGGATAAGTTGCAAAAGTAATTGATATGGTACATCATATCAAGAGAGTAAACCTAGTCCGTCCTTTACTAGTAACTTGTCAGGCTTTCTTTTCACGGCTACCAAAAAAGATAATATAGCCTAAGAAATCATTAGCAGTATTCTTAAGAGTAGGTTGTGATGGGGGAAAACGAGCATGGATAATCAGGCTGGCGTATTAATTAGGAGTTCGTTATGGTTTTAATTTAGATCTTCGATATCCGACTTTTATAATAAAGGCCTGTCCGAGTTCTCTCCCTCTCCTACTCAACATGTTTTGTTTTGAATGAATGAGGGTAACGGATATATTTAATGCCCCAGTTCTCACCCTCTCCCTTTATGACTTCTTTGCACCTTCACCCTCCATTTACTCGACACGATCCATCTGACCACGAGTTATGCCATGTTTCATAATCCCCTCAATCCTCATACCTCTAAGGCAACTACCCTCCTACAAATTGAGAACTACCTGAGGAATATACAACATTAGAGATATGCCCACACCTATCTACTCCCTCAAAGCTCCAATAGTCTCCTTTCAGCAGCTGGAATTTGATTTCCAGCAAGGAAATGATTCCTGATTCTATTTGGTAACCATAGCTTCAGGCCATTCACTCCTAGATTCCTACCGGGATCATTCAATCCTCTCACTTGCCGCATTAAAATTTTCATTTTCATTGAGCTTATATTTTCTCCACATGTCCCCTGCTCAAGGCCCCCTTCTCTTCCTTCTTGCCACCATAAAATGTTTCTGACAACCTTGCAGCCACCCATGCTGCCCTCCTGACATCCTCCAACGTTCCCCTCCTCATTACCTGCAATTATACTACCACCCTCCTATGAGGCAACTCCATCCCACGGAAAACCCATCTAGCTCCAGGACCATCCAACTCGAGGACCACATCACTAAAATTCAAAAAGTAAAGATCTCTAATGCAACTTCATGCGAGGTTTGAAGTAGTTTTAAAAAATGGTGGGTTACATGGGCACCTTATCCAATTTGTGTGACCCAATCATTCATAACTCACAAGTTATTAAGGTCACCTCATGGAAGTTATAAGCTATGCGAAGGGAGGCGTTTTTACGGCCCATTCTATGTAAAGGAAGGATTTATAACTCATGTAAGGTGACCTTACTAACTTTAACGTTTATAATTGATGTAAATTCCTCATCTATTTACTTGATGTTGGTTTCACAGCCACATAGAGAGACACAAATCTGGAGAAGACATAAGAGCTCACCCGAAAACTATTGCAGCTGAAGAGTTAGCAATCAAAGAGTCCCCAAGGATCGCGTCGAAGTACAGCAGATCAGTTACATAATAACCAGATGTCCCACTTCCATCTCCATACTGGAAAGAATAACCACACTGATTGCCTTGAGCAGAGCATTGTGCTGCCGCTGTTTGAACTATTGATGCACACATTGGGTCTGAACACCTAACTGGAGCAGAAGTTGATGAGCTCAAAGCATCAAAAAAATTGAGCTCAATCTGCAAATCCAAAGCAGTATGCATGAGCATATAATTCAAGCTTGCCTCATAGAACCATAAACTCAACTAATGAAAGATTAATAATGCCTTCAGAAAAAGCAGAGCGTTTACCCCGAGTCCACTTAATTGGGGGCAATTGCTGCAGGAGTTACAGGTAACCCACAAGATGTCACTTCCGGTATCAATCTGTACATTGAATTCTCTTGGTGGAGATCCCAATCTTACTTTTGTAAAATATAGCCTACATCCAGAACAGAAGAAAACAAGAAAAAAAGCACAAAATCAATGCCCAATATATTCGAATGTGTGTGGCCCTAATGCCACTCCCATGTACAATATTATTTTTAACGAGATACAATTAGGTATGGTTGTAAAAAATAGGAAGAGCATAGTCGAAGAACATAGTCAATGCCGATATACTTGTATAATGGCCATCGACCTAAGTGATACAGAAATCGCACTGACACAAGAGTTGAATAGAAAACAAGCTATCAACCTCAGCTATACAAGTAAAATGGCAACACTACAGCCAACAACACAAAAAAAAATTATCTAGCAACATCTTTAAGATCAAATCCAGCATTCTCTGGTCCTAGTTTCTTTCAGTTCTTAGTTTATCAGAAATTCAGTTGGGCTAAGTATATGAAACTCAAGTACACAACCGGAACCACACCCAAGAGCAAAGAACAGTAGCAACACAGGTATAGCAACATCTTGAAACTTAAAAAAAGAATAATAACAGAGAAAGAAAGAAAGAATAGTTTAAGATTTTTACATCTAATCCTTATCAAGATTGTAAAAGACCACAACTTCACCAATTCACATGCAAGAAAAAGAAAACGGAAAAAAGGGAACAGGGTGTTGATGGGTTTGTTAGAATTACCCGACGAGGTAGGGATCGGAAGTGCCACTGACGGAAAAATCAACCACGCCGCCGGCCACGCCCTGCAAGATTCGGGCGTGCCTCGCCCTGTCACGCGCTCTGAGCACTTCAAGCTCCACCCTCTGACTCACAGGAAAAGCCCTCTCCAGTGTCAGCAGCCCCGCCGGAAATCCGTACACGACCGACACTTGAACCACCGCCACGGCGGCGGCCCACGCCAGTGTCAAGGAACGGACGCCAGGCTTCCCCAGCATTTTCATGAGAAACAGTAGTAGTTTGTTTGTGCGTCTGTGGGTGTCTTCAGTGTGGGTGAACTGTGGACATTATATATGTGCACGTCAAGTTTTTGAAATCTTTTAATTAAGGTCTAAAAAGGGCTTATTTGGGATTATTAGTTTCGCCATTATAAATCCGATTCACGTTATATCGCTTACGCTCTGCTCTCGATCTTCTTGGGGAGGAATGACGATCTTTGCATTTTTTTTAAGATTCAAATTCTATATTAACATATTCAAATGCATTTTTTCAACCAACGTTATGCACTAGAATAACTAATAATATCTCAGCATTTAATAGATTTAATTAACTCGTCGGAGAGACACGCTAAGGTCTGTCCGAAGGAGATGGGGCAGGGTAAAGTGAGAGGTGGGATGAGGTTTGTGAGGGCAATTATGACTAGTGCAGTGGGGGTGATTATGACTTGTGCTTTGTGATGATTTTTGGAGGAATAAATTAAGGAGACTACTAGAGTAGACTTTGGGAAGTTTGGTTTAGTAAATGCAGTGCGTTGTTCAGACGCTTTTCCTTTGACTAACTTGATAAGAAGAAATAGTGTCATTGTTGGGCTTGACTCTGTCGATCGTAGCCAAGGATTTTCCCATTAGTTATTCCTTCGCTGCAAGTTGCGTTGCGTTTTATCGATTTAAATCAAGAAAATTTTGGCTTTTATTTAACTCAACCAACCTGATTACAAAATGGATTAGAATAGGTTGGTTCAGTATTATAGTGAGTTATGTTGGATTGGGCTTCAAAAAATCATATATGTAAAAATTTATATTTTGCTAATAGCTTTCATAAATAATAACCACCGGCAGCCACCTCCACATATACTTGCATCGCCATTCGTCGCTACCAGTTACAGCTGGCAATTGGTGGCGAAAACCACGGCTTTCGTGGCTGATGGCAGTCGTAGCCAAACTATGTCGCCTGCATCGCCGGGCTCCACCGCAAAAGATAGTAGCCTCCTCCACCACCTGCTACCACCACCATCGTCGAGCAACCTCCACTGTCAGCAGTTGCCTCAATTGTCAGTCTCCGACTCCACCCTGCTGATAGTAGCTGGTCGTTGGTTGTTGCCACCTCTGGAAACCACTGCCACAGGCCACTGGTCGTCACCACCGGTAGCCAGTCACTAGCCCCTCCACCGTCAACAGTTACCTCCACCACCGGCAGCCAGTCACTAGCCCCCGTTGCCACTACCCTATCGCCAAATGTCGCCACTTACTGTCGATTGCCACCTCCAGTAATCACCATCGACAGCCGCCATCACCTACGGTCCTCAGTAACCACTGATGGCAACCATCACTGTCAACTATCCACCACTACTTTTTCTTTTGTTTAAATTTAAAAAAGAAATTTTATTTTGATCAACTTATTCAAACTTAAATGTACTCAACCAACCCAACCGAATTAATTCAATTTTTTCGTGGGTAAAGTAGGTTGGGCTTAAAAAAGGACATGTGTTTTTTTCAGTTGGGTACATACACAATCCAATCGCCCAAGTTGCAAGCTTATAATTCCTCATGTCTAGCATTGTGTAATCATTTTTACCTCTAAAAATGAATAAAGATTTGATACAAAATTAATCACAAGGTTTGTACTAGAGTCTCACTTAAATTTCAATCATAACGTTTTGGCAAATTAAATTTTAGCTCAGTAATGTTTTGTCAATTGAACACTTTAATTTATTGGCATTGCAATAACTTAAGTGGAATGTATTATTTCTTTAATTCCTAAAAGTTTTTTGGTTCGGAAAAGGTTATTTATTAAGTTGGGTTACTTGCACCCAGGTACCAAAGTTAAGGTAAAATTAATGTCAAGGACACAACATTTGGAAATATAACAGGCTGTGACCAATGACAAGAATTTGTATTAGTCGTGTCCTACAGTTATTGACCCGTTCAAAAAACTTGTGTTGATGTCATTATTATGTATTAGCCCTATGGTTGGATAACCTAGGCTTGCATCTTGTTTTGATGATAACTACACATTGATTATGTTCTAATGTGTGCTTTGAGTGTATTCTTAGTAGGTATATACATGCACACTCATGAAGACACATTTGAGAAGTTGGATAGATGGATTAAAGCCAAAGAAGCTTAAAGCTATGGTGACATGCTATGGAAGCTTCATCAAGTCCAATGTCAAAGAGCAAGAAAGAATGCATAGGCTAAGTTACTATCGATTATAATTGATCTTTCCTATTATGTACCTAGTCTTAGTTTGATGCTTGGATTGATGACTATGACCTAAAAAGATCTTAGGACACCTTGTGCATTGCATGTGAGTTCATAACCTTTCACACGAGTGTGGTTCTTGAAAATGAGTGAACTTTGGAGCTCACTCAAATTTTCTCAAAACTGTTTTTGGTGCTCATATCTTGATAAAACTTTTCATTAGCTTTCCAACGCAAAAAACGGCACCTTAATCCGATTTTTCTAGAGAAAGTTATGCCCAAAATAGGAAAGGGGGTTCCGTGAGGCAGCCGATAGGCAGTAGGGTATTACAGTCGACTGTAATTGAATACAGTCGACTGCATTGGTCAATGCAGTCGACTGCATTGGTCAAACTTCAGTTCCAACGGCTATTTTCGAGGACAAAACTCCAACGGCTATTTTTGAGGGATTACAGTCGACTGCATTGGTTACAGTCGACTGCAATGGCAGTTTTGCCCACTTTATGCCTATAACGGCTATATTTGATCTCTTCTCTATATAAATGATTTGGGGCTTCATCATACACTATGAAAACCACATTCTAAGCCTTCATTCATTAGAGAAACATCAAGGCTCCTAGATTAAACTTTTCTCTCTTCATCTTCATGATTTTACATCATTAAAGAGAGCATCTTTGTGAGCAATTCTTTGATTGAGAGTGAGCATCCTTCAAGTCATCAATTTTCCCATCTCTCTATTGCACTAGAGCTTCATTTGTACTCATTTCCTTTCAAGAGGGTTTCTTTGTACACATTTGATCTTTGTAAAAGGATTGTGATCAAGGCTTGGGCAAGTCTTGGGTGAGCTTTGTGGATTCAAGGCTTGTGCTTGGTGTGGGGATATCACCAAGTGTTGTAAGGGTTTTGATCTTGACCCGGAAGAAGATTGTTGCTAGTGGATTCTAGTGCTCTTGCAAGGGACTTCCTTGAAGAGGTGGATGTAGGCTTGAGGGTATATCAAGCCGAACCATTTAAATCTCCTTGTCAAGTATCTCTAACTCAATCTCTTTACTTATTGCTCTTTAATTGTTTGAGATTGTTTAGTTAGCATCTTCATTGAAGTATTACTTGATTTGTTTGAGATTTATGATTGTGCTTAGTTTAAATTCACCATTGTATTTCAAAAACCCTATTCACCCCCCTCTAGGGTTATTTTATTGGTTTCATTATGTATTTTAAAAATGTTAGTACAACCCTATATTTTGGGTTTACCCTGTGTTGAAGTTGAAGGTGAAGGGTAATTAATAACAAGTCTGGCCAACAATCAGATTTTGACTTCAAGTGCAAATTTATATACATAGTACACATCGTATATACCGCATATAATTTGCAAATTGTAGTTTGAAAATTAGTCTCTTTCCCTTCTTTATTTTCTCTCTTGACAGCAATCATAACCACCCATCATTGAATGACACCCCACTCGTAGGGAGGATGATGGAGGGTGATGGTATGTAAGGACGATTGTCAGTGGTGGCTAGTATTAATAGGGTGCACGACCACAACCACCACCACTTATGGTGGGGTGGCGAGGACAGTGAAGGTTGTGGAGGCAAGGACAGGGAGAGGAAGGATGGTGGCATTAGCAGTGATGGTGAAGGGGCCGAGGCGGTGGCAGTCGCTAACCTTATCACTTAATTAGCGTCATCGTAGTTGACCAAACTGTCCGCAGCCTTGTGTGCCACTACTGATTGTGGTTAGTCACTGGGACGTGGATGTGGTGGAGGCTTGTGGCATGCGACGATGAGGGGGATATGTGTGGTTTTTGTGATTCGCCACTGCTGCTTGGTTGGTAGGAGGTGGTGGATTTAAAAATAGTTTTTGATCATGTCTCTCATGGGGAGCTCCATCGACCATTGAACCATAAAACCTAGAGACGCAAACAAATCTGGTACAACATGCACTCACTCACTCACTCACTCACTCAAACTCTCTCTCACACACACATTCAACAAGTCGTAGTTATGAATATCGTACCGAAACGCCTACCAGTTTTCTCTGTAAAATGGTACGTACTGGCACCGGTACTATCTCAATATCATCTCAAATCATATACATATAATACTTGTTCATTAGCGACCTAGAAGTATACATATATTTCTATCCTCATAGCTTCTCTAGAATAAAATGTATGTCGTTATAGAGGTCAAATTACCTCTCATTTCAACTAAGATATTTGTTCCCATATAAGTTATTTGCTCCCATATTGTGGCATTATGAATGAATAGCTTATCCAATAATTACCTCCTCTAAAACTACCCTTTTTTCAACCATTTGAGTAATTATTATAGAAGAATGAACTGTTTTATCAAGAAAACTGTCTTTGGGTTCAAGAATAAATTATATGTACATGTGTGTGTGTGCGCGCGCGCGCGCGCGTCTGTAGAGCAATACATCGTATAGATGAAAGAATATGATGAAAGCTTCCGACTATGAAGTAAATCAAAGCTAGGAGGAAAAGTTAAAGCAAATGGAAAACGGCAACGAAGATTGAAAACTTATTAAGAAAGATTTTGTAAATTGTAATGAATATTATGAGAACGAGGTTACATAGGCTTTGATCAACATAGTAAAACTTGGAGTTTTTTTTTCTTTTCTCTATTTAGTCTTTATATGGTCAATAGACTAAATTTCTCAACAAAATTTGTAACTTTTGCATTTTTTACGGAATTGATACAAAGTACAATATATCGGCTGGTATGTAATCATCGACCGTTATCACATGTTTTGACCGTTACGACCGTCGCAGAGCGGTATTTTAGTGATATAAAATGTGATGGAATACCATACCAATTCAAGGCAAAAGTGTTATGTACCGGCCATTTCGGTTTCGATAACTATGCAACCAGTTTCAATCTAGTTGGCTAATTCTATGAGTATGATAGGGGCATTTTTATCATTATGCAAAATCTATTACGTATTTAGGGTTTTTGTCTGTCGAAGGATATCACTGATATTTGTCCAAGCTAATGGACACGCATGTAATTCCACCCGAACTTCAGAGATCTGGGTGTAATTAAGTCTATTGTACTCCATGTTTATTTCATTTTACTGCCTCAAACCATGCCCTTTTGCTATTTTGGTCCATGAGCTCCAATTTTCCTCGGAAAAAAACTCATGGACTATCATTCAACG
The DNA here is from genome assembly GCA_033065855.1 of Escallonia rubra. NCBI lineage: Eukaryota > Viridiplantae > Streptophyta > Magnoliopsida > Escalloniales > Escalloniaceae > Escallonia > Escallonia rubra. The sequence goes on along the minus strand of JAVXUO010003224.1, from coordinate 10,949 downwards.
ATAAATCTTGTCCTCCGCATGTTTTTCTGTTAAAGGGTAAAGTAATCAACTCAATGTAATACCATTTTATTGTTTTTTCTTCCCTTTATTTTGGTCTTTTCCTTTTGTTTCATTCTAATTCTTACTTATTTCGCCATAACTTTTCTTCCACTCACATTAGCCGCCGTCGCCACCCAGACCATGCCACTGCATGCCGCAACGACCCCATCACCTTCGGCCATATCTCACAGTCATAATCTCAATCCACCACCACTTTCCTAATCTCAATCCACCTCCATCATCATACCTTACCTTACCACCTGCACCACGACCTACATCCTACAACCCCACAATCTCAATTAACTTTTCAATCACCATAATCCCCTCTTAATGTTTCCAATCTAATTAAATAACAAGAATTCAATTACGCCTCAGCAATAGAAAAAGAAAGTTCTTATAAAAAAATGCAAAAATTAAGAACCAAAACCCTAACTTCCCGCAAACTAAAATCAACTAGATGGTTCCCCAAGACAAACAAAAGACGACCCAGTTGAGAACATTAAAAGATTGAACATATTTAAGTAGGAATAGGGGTACCTCAAATGCCGCTGGCATCCGTGGGGTATGGTTTGAAACCTTAGGTTATTGGAGAGGATTGGGTGGCGGGGGAGATATAAAGGGTATGGAGGTGGAGAAAATTAGTTGTAGACAACAACAAGGAAACCGTGGCGGTGAAGAATCTGAGGTGGTTTTATGACGGTGGTTGTTGTTTTGGGTCGTTGACTAGAAGGGTTGAGGGTTTGGAGAGTCGACAAGGAGGACAATGATAAAAGACCATTTTTTCAGGGTTTATTCTCTTTTGGTCCCTTGAAGTATTGCCTTTTTTCATTCTAGTCCCTAATCCCTATTTTTATTATAATGAAAAAAGTACACTTAGCAAAATCTTTGAATGGCATAATTCGTGTCACTTTTTAACTGAAAGCGTAACTAATGGATTGAAATAAGCGTCGGAGCATATACTTATGGATTATGTTATAAAAAATAGGATTATAGAGGCTAAAAAAAAGGAGAACAATTTAAGGGACTAAAATAAAATAAATCCAAAATTAACAAAAAAGCTCATTCAGTGAAATTAACAGAAAAGGTCATTTTCCCAAATAAACTATTTCACTTAGTTGACTTAATTCCTTAAGTGGGAATGCATGTCTTCACAGCTCCACCTATCGTTTGGCCACCAATAAAAAGGTATGCGCAAGCGTAATTCAAAGGGTCACGAAAAAAAAATTAAGGAGCGGGTTGAACCACCAGCTACACTAGACCATAATTGATGCAATGGTCAAGTTTAGTGGAAGAACACGTGCCTTGCCTTAGAGTTTCAGGGGTTTGCAGGTGAAGGGATGGCTGCGCTAAGGATGTCATCCTGGTGGATGATGGGGACGACATAGATGGTGGTACTTGTGGGGTGGTGAAGGTGGTGGTGATTTTCTATCACGTGATAATCATGTGGTACATCAGTTTAAACCCAGAAGTAAATACATTTGAAAATAATAACTTTTTGCACTTATAAAAAGGCAAGGTCGTATGCAAAAGCAACAATGAATTTTACCAAAATAGCAATAATGAACTGAATAAGATTGCACATGTTACATAGTCAAAGCTTTATTCTCCTTTCTTGCCCTCATTATCTCGTAAATCAATCTCCCCAATGCGACGGGCAAATCCAGTGGCAGCACCACCAGATCTAACAACCAGTCCACCTCAAGTCCATCATCACTACCCCATAATCACCTTCCCTTTTATATTTACTGCACTAAACCCCCTGAGGTTTACCCCCGGTTCTCACCTAAGACCCTGAGGTTTCAATTTAAACAATTAACACCCCATCATTGGGAATTAGTTCTAATTGGACCCAAAATCGTTTTTCCATTTAAATAAAGATGGACAGCCGTCCACCTTGAGGGGCATTTTTGGTAACCAATATTTATTGCGTTATCTCTCTCTATCAATGAAACATAGACCCACCCATACAAAGTGGTGCCCCATCCCCCTCTCTCCTACCATCTCCCCTAATATTCACCCACCGTCGCCGCCACCACCCTCCCTCCCCGGGCACCTTCTCTCTTGGTCGCCACAAAACCCAAGGAAAAACAACACCACGACCATCCGTCGCCATAAATGCTCATCGGTTTAGACCCATAATCACACAGATTTTCCACACACACACACCAGCACCACCAATCGATGTCGCCAACACCATACTCATTAGCACCACCATTCCTCTACCGCAAAAAATAGCACTGTCATTCTTCTATTGCTAAGATAAGCACCACCAATTTGCCGTTGCCAGCACCACCAATCAATCTGTAAATGACCCACTTCGAGCACCTGATCCAATGACAGGAAACTGGGGATGCACTTCGCACTGACGCCCGTGAGAGGATCAAGATGAATGAGGCGCTCATGGCGATGTTGTTGAGGCTGACTCGATGTCGGAGGTTGATCCGACTGTGAGGGAGCTAAGGCGGCGTGTGAGCCGTCGGATTATCGTGCTGCACGAGATTTTGGATGCCATTTTAGGTGTGAGGATGGAGAACTGGGATAGGTTCTTGAGGGATTGGGATGATGCCACTGCGGGGATTGAGGAGGATGTGTGCAGGGAGAAGGGTGGCGGTAGGGGAGGGGACACCACCTTAGGTGGGTCTCTGTTTCAGTCGTGCGTGAGAGAGAGAGAGATAGAGAGAGACTATAAAATTTTGGTTACCCAAAATGCCCCTCAAGGTGGACGGCCATCCACTTCTGTTTAAACGGAAAAACGATTTTGGGTCTAATTGGAACCAATTCTCAATACTGTGGTGTTAATTGTTTAAATTGAAACCTCAGGGTTTTAGGTGAGAACCGGGTGTAAACCTTAGGGGGTTTAGTGTAATTTATCCTAGTAAAATTGAAATCAAAATGCATTCTCTCTGTTTTAGTCATCACAGCTTTCTCCCTCCAATTATTTTTGCTAACGGTTGCCGATGTGGGGAGGTCAGCAGCAGGAGTGCTAGTGGTTATGCAAAAATGGTGGTGAACCCCCCCCCCCCCACACAGGCCAAAGTCAAAAGTTAACGCCCAAACCTCCGTTTCTCTAGCCTCCTTTTGGTTTTACAAAAAACCCTCACCTCCACACCATCATTATCATGTCCACATAGTGAGTGGTAGGTAGTTGGTATAGGGTCGTGGCTCGATGGTGAAGTTGCCATGAGTGGCAATGATTGAAGTGAAGGAAAGTAGATCGAGAAAAAGGAGCTGAGCAAAGAGTATCAACTATTGTCCTCGAGACTGGAGATTGCGTCAGTGAGGTCATAATGTTAACAAAAAAAGAAGGTGAGTCATATCTAGGAGAGATTTTTTGGCCAGTTCAAACAATCTATTGTTGTAACTATGGTTGGGCAAAAAGTCCATTCCATATTGCTTTAGCAATAGGGCTGACCTTTGTAAAAGAACCTCAATATGAATTTTAAATGCTAGTGTTATGGAAAGTTTGATAGAAAAAAATAATAAAAAATAAATAACCTAGGGTTTAATTGGCCAAAAACTAAGACTAGGGTTCAAGTGAATTCACGTGTAAACCTCCTAGGCTAGTTTAAATTTTAAATCAATTACATATTGCGTCTTAGTTTACCTATTAACACGTCAAAAACACTCTACTAGACACATCATCTTTATCAATTAAACGTTCTCACAACATGCATTTTATAACTAATGAGAAAAGACATATACGTAATATTTGATACTATTTGATCATTCTGGTTAAATTATTTCGAGAAAAGTCAATAACTTATTTGAAAGTAATAAGATTTCTTTTACCTAAAAAATAATCTTTGATGCCAAGGATCACATTCAATGTGGAGGTGCCACAAAAAATGCAGTCCGAGTTAGATACCATGTATGCTGATGTGGGACACAACAAGGCTGGAGTAAGGGAAGAGACCAAGGGCTTCCCAAATAGAGCTCGAGGATGGCAGTGCTGCGAGAGCGATGGCGCGAGATGAATACACGACGACAATCACAATACGATGTATAGGTCCAAAGCCAAGGTCCTGTATGTTTCTCTCTCTAGAATTCTAGAGTGAAAAAGTGAATGTGAGTTCTGAAAATTATGAAGAATGAAGTCTTCAAATGAATTCTTAAGCCCCTATTTATAAGATTGAGATGATAATGTCATCAACTAACACGTGGCGCTTCTTGGGAGTGATACATCATCGAGGGGTTCACAGATGCCGGTGCTCCACGGACTATCGGATCGCATATTCAACCGACATGCCCTACACAGCACCGATGTGGCCAGAGAGCCTCCTTGATTTAGCCAACAGTCCAAATCCCTTGTAAAGTCCCATAGGGCATCAAGAGACGCTGAGGACCTGGCAGCGATGGGGAAGACCCGACGCCCAACTGCCATGCAGACTAGGCGTGATGCCCTCTTGAGACCTGTTCCTATCTCGGAGCGACTCGGGGGTCATAGTCCCTAGGGGTGCCGATGAAAGCCTTCAGCGCCAGAGCACATAGGCTAGTCACGCAGACACCCTAATGGAGATAGTGTCTCGGAGGAGTCGCATATCCCGCGGGTGAATCCTTGTGCCAGAGCACTCAGAGCGCACCAACGTAATGTCCCGGAGGAGTTGCCTACCCGACGGGCTAAGGTAGCATCACGTAGAAGCTGTCTACTGGCGGAAGGGGAGTCTTCATGCCGGAGCACTTGGATCTGGCAAAGATAATGTCCCGGAGGAGTCGCTTATTCCCGCGGGTGAGCCCTTATGCTGGAACACTCAGAGTGCACCAAGGTAGTGTCCCAGAGGAGTCACTTACTCGACAGGCCAAGGTAACATCCCATAGGAGCTGTCTACCTGGAGGAAGATGAGTCTTCATGCCGGAGCACTCAGAGCTCATTGGCGGAGATAATGTCTCGGAGGAGTCACCTATCCTCGCAGGTGACCCCTTATGACAAGACACTCGGAGTGTGCCAAAATAGTGTCCCAGAGAAGTCGCCTACCCAACGGGCTGAGGTAGCATCCCAGATAAGCCGTCTACCTGGCAGAATGAAAGTCTTCATGCTGGAGCACTTAGAGCTCCCTGGTGGAAATAATGTTCTGGAGGAGTCTCCTATCCTAATAGGATAAGTCCTTGTGCCAGAGCACTCGGAGCGCACCAAAGTAGTGTCCCGGAAGAGTTGCCTACCTAACGAGCCGAAGTAGTATCCCGGAGGAGCCGTTTGCCAGGCGGAAAAAAAGTCTTCATGCCGGAGAACTTGGAGCTCCCTGACGGAGATAGTGTCTCAAAGGAGTTGCCTATCCTCACTAGATGCTGCACACTCCGAGAAGGGGGGCTGAAGTATGTTCCACGACCAAGGCAAGGTGCGCATGGTATGGTGAAAGGATGGACCAATATAAGCAGCGCGATGCATGGGTCGCGACAGTCTGTGTGTGGTGTCGGGGACACGATAATGTGACAAAGAGCCAGCGGGCGTGACTGTATCAGCAGCGTAGCGCATGGGCACAACAAAGTGTGTGTGGAAGTGAGTGTCGTGCGGGAGCACATGACGCGAGAAAAACTCACGGGTGCGGCGATGGGTATCACGGAGGTGGCGCTCGGGCACAGGCGACGGGGTCGGCGAGTTAATGCACGGATGCGGCGGTCCAAATGTGCGTAGTTCGACTGGGCAAGGTAGGGCGACTGGTGCAGCTGGCTAAGTGAGGCTGGCTGACCGATGTAGCCGATCAACCAGGGCAGGCCGCGCGTGGGTCACCAGACGGGATATTGGAGGTCCAAGTATGCATAGCCAGGATGAGATAGCAACAACCTTTATATATAAGCATTTAAAATGAAATACCTGAATACCGATACCTTGCATTTGCTATTTAGGTTTACATGTTACCGGCGTAACCATATAATTATTCTAAATGTTAAGTAAATATTCATCTCAAATGCTATTTAGCGGTGTAAAACAAAATTTCAAAGAAGAAAAATAGTATGGATACTACTGTAACGTATTTTAGTCATTATTCTTTCAAGTTGCAGTTCAAATAAATTAAAACAAACATTGTATGTCTAACATTACATAACAATTGCATGCCAATCTAATTAAGCCTTCAATTTTAATAGTTTATTAGACGATAAGACGTTCAACTATATATAAGGTTTATATCTTGATAAGTTAGTGATTCTTTTAAAATTTGATGCATGTCGCATATAAAAAGGGACTATGATATTTTCAATTACAAATCTAAAGAACTCTTAACCTAGCTTTTTAAGTTGACCATTGAACTATTAAGCAAATTCCAATTTAGTTACTGAACTTCGATTTGTGTCAAAATGATAATTGAATTCTTCAATTGATCTCAATTAGGCCACTCTATTAATTTTGGTCAGTTAACTGCCCATGTGCGAGGCACATGAGGGTTAAGTAAGGGGCAAAATTCTCAAATGAAAAAAAAAAACCATTCTCTTTTAATGTTTTTTAATTTTTAGTATGACTTTTTTTAATTGACCCCAACAAAATTCTTCGTTCTTTAATTGACCCCAAAAAGGTTTTTTTTTTATCCCAACAAGATTTTCGTTTCCTTAATTAACCCAAAGTTGATTTTTGTTTTCAATTAATCTAACCCCAATCTTCTTCACCTTGATGGCCGACTACCTATCTGTTCTTCCCCTTCAAGTTCAGTCTCACATCAAAAATCCCCGTCCCGTCCTCCTCCTCCTTCTCTTTCACACGCATAAATGTCTTCTCCAGTGTGACAGAGATCATGGCAGAGGGCAAGGGAAGGTTAAGTCGGTGGGTGAGGGCATCAGAGTCGATGGGGGAGACATGGTCGGGGGATAGGATGCGGCCGACGATGCTGGATCTAATGGTGCTCTGTGGTGAGTTGGGAAAGAGTTGGCAGATTTGGAAAGTGGGGTTGTTTCGGGTTTGTTGAGAAGATTTGGTGTGGTGGTGGTGGCGGAGGGCAGGGTTATCAGGGCTACGGGGCGAGACGGTGAAGGGACAACATCAAGAATGCCAAAATGGTGGTTCACCGTGGGGGTGGTGGGGCTTTTGGGGAGCGGAATCGTGCTTTCTGAGTAGGTTTTTGGGGAGCGGTGGTAGTTAGGGAAGGATGTGGCGGCGGTGGGCTAATGGGGATGGATGTGGCTGTGGCGGGGTAAGGGCGAGGGAGGGGGTGGTAGTGGGGGTGGGTTAAGGGTGCGGGAGAATAAGAGTATGTTTTTTTTTGTTATGAAAAGAAAAGAAAGTGACAAAATTACCCATGAATTAAGTCACTTAATGGACTTGTGATTGCCAAATCTAACAGAATGATTTAATTGGACAAATTGACGAGTTCAATGTCACTTTGACACAAATCGAAATTCAGTGATCAAAATGAAATTTGCCTAATAGTTCAATGGTCAATCGCGTAGTTAACTCTTTTAAGTTAAGAGACTTGATTTTGAATGGTTGCACCACTGAAGATATCATAGTAAAACCTTGATAGGTTACTTCAAATTGTTACAAAGGAGCTATCATAACAAGATTTTTGGATATTTTTGAGTTAGATGTGATTGCACTCATTTTACTCTTTATAGCTTAAAACAAGATTTCAGTTGGTAAAATCTTTGTTACCAACAATTATGATCTTAACAAAAGTATATATATTTTCATAAAAGTTAATCTTTTTATTGTTATGTTATGCAGTAAGTATTAATACACTTCTGTAATATACGTTAATAATTGACCCTAACTTGACTCAAATTCTTGGGCTATAATACTTAATAACCATAAGCAAGAAATATGATTATAATTTCTTCGCGCGACACATTATGACATTATGTTTCCAATGTAATATAAGATTTACAAAAATTAAATGCTAATCATATTAATTTCGCTAAAGATGTTCACAAATTATTTTGGATGGGTTATAAATTTCATAATTAAATTCACAAGAATAGTAAACAAACGAATTAGCAAGTCTAATATAATTCAAAAATCAATTCTAAACATTTTAAAATGACCGTCAAACATCGATATTTTTTCCAGTTCTCAAAATTGAACAAAAAACTTAAAACAAAAACTGTTTCAAACATTCCTAAGTTTGTATCAAACCAGTGCAATAACCTATGAGGACTTCATTCGAACGGTTATATAACGAAAAAAAATAAATTATAACATGAAACAATTACTTATAAAGCAACAATACTAGCTTTTTTGTATCTAACTTGTATAACCTTACAACATATGCATTGTAGAAAAAATATATTTTAGTAAGATCTTTAATTTTATTATTTGTTAACATTACGGTATATAGATATAACATAAAAACAAAAACCTACATAGTTAAATTAAAAAAAAAAACAACATATGAAATTTAAAATAAAATAAATTCCTTATATATTAACCGACCCCGAGTTACTGGGCTAGTTAATGTATGTGACCGACAAAGCAGCCGGTCTTTATTTCTGCTGAAATTGTAAGCAAAGTTGCCTCCATATATATACCTCTTTCACTCGCAAGTCTCAACTTTGCTCATCAACTCTCAGTTAACTCCAATGGCTGACACCACCACCGCCGCCACTATTGCTACCACCGCCCCCGACACGGCCACTGCCACCTCCATCTCTACCTCCACTGCCACCTCCACCGTTCCTCCACCCGACACCAAACCACCCGACGCCAAACCACCCGAAGCAAAGTTCTCATGGGCCGACGAACCGGACGACGAGCCCGAGCCCGAGCCCGAACCCTCCACCTCGGACGACAGCCTCAATCTCCAATCCCTAGCCATCGACGACTCCAAATCCTCAATCAATAGATTTCTGGACGATCCCGACGATTCCAATATCCAAGCCGTAAGCTCAATTTTCAGTACCAGGGTTTTTGGATTTCTAGGGTTTTCGATTGTGGAACTTTGGCTGAATTCGAGGGTTTTTTTTTTTTTGGTTCTCTCAGGTGACGTCAGGGGACACGCCGTACACGTCGGCTAAGACGTTTGAGGATTTGAACCTCTCGCCGGAGTTGTTGAAGGGCTTGTATGTGGAGATGAAGTTCGACCGTCCGAGCAAGATCCAGGGCGTGAGCCTCCCCATGATTTTAACGCCGCCGTACAAGAACCTGATCGCGCAGGCGCACAACGGCTCCGGCAAGACCACGTGCTTCGTGCTTGGCATGCTCAGCCGTGTCGACCCCAGGCTAGCCGCCCCCCAGGCGCTCTGCATTTGCCCCACCCGGGAATTGGCTAACCAGGTCCGAGAATTAAGGGTGTTTGTTAGCGATGTTGTTGGTGGCGTGTGTTTGCGTGCCTTTTGTTCAATTCGTACATTTGAAGCTGCGAGTTTTGAGTTTAATGATATGCATTGTGTCTATCTGTGTATTTGTTAGTGAATAGTTTTATTGGGTACTTCTGACCCGCTAATTGCCTAACCAGGTCTGGAAGTTAGGTTGTTTGTAAGCAATGTTGTTATATATTTTGTAAGTAGTGTGTATCTTTTGCTTAAAGTTTGTAATTTTGATGCTGTGAGTTTCCACCTAAAGAGTTTTATTGTTTTTATTGGGGTCTGTGTTACGAACTCAGTTCTGGTTCTGGTTCATTTAAGCTAATATCGAATATCGGACGGATAAATGGTGTGTTGTAAATTAAGTGTGTTTGTTAGCATTTTTGTTGGTGAAGTGTATCTTTTTGTTTGAAAAATTGCACCTCTGAAGCTGTCAATTTGGACTCTTAACAATTGGTATTGTGTCTATCAGTGTATATATATAACTGGGAACTTGATTCTCGTCCATCTAAGTTATATCAGGCTTGAGTAATCGATGTGCCCGGTTAATTGTCCCTCCCTTTCCTTACTTTTTGTCCCGTTTGATACATAGAAATGAATTTTGAACTCGTAAACATTGACTTTACTCATTGTTTTGGCCTAGTTTGACTTGTGAAGCAGCAGTTGGTTGATATTGATTCACCATTTGAGTTAAATATAATGTTTACGATCGTGAATATTATCCTAGAAGTTTGAAAAAAGGGACATAAGAATATGAAAACATGGAGTGTTTAATAAGTATTCTTGTGGAAATAATGGTGTATGTGTGTAAATTTGCTTAGATTTTGAGCTGTTGGCGAGTTTAGGTTTTCGTTAATGTATCTTTGGATGATGGTGCAGAATATGGAGGTTCTTAAGAGGATGGGTAAGTATACCGGCATAACAGCTGAATGTGCTGTGCCAGCGGATAGTAGAGATCCTACTTCACGTTCCAGGCGGCCGCCAGTGACCGCACAAGTAGTAATTGGCACGCCTGGGACTATTAATAGGTGGATGACAGCAAGGACACTCGGCATGAGTTGTATGAAGGTTCTTGTGTTTGACGAGGCAGACCATATGTTGGCAGAGGTAAACTTCTAGTTTCTTGCAATTTACATATATTGCAACAGCTTAGGAAGTATCTTCTTTCCCTTGATTTCAGAAAAAGTTGGAGGTCCATCTGAGGGAATTCTCTTATGTAGTTTGGCTACTGGTAATTGGGCTGTGGCATTTAAGCAATGGGCTTCTGTGTACCACAATTTGGAATGATCTTGTTTCTTCTGTATGCCATTTACAATTTGTTATATAAGAAGGTTCAGTAACTATTTTCTGAGGTTCATTTATGCGTTAAAGCGTGCATGTTGTCAGTCAATCTTTGTTTTTGAATGGTTAGTTACTCATAAAGATTGCTTTACTGCAGAGTGGCTTTAAAGAGGATTCTCTAAGGATAATGAAGACAATTGTCAAATTCAATCCTGACTGCCAGGTTTGTCACCCTTTTGCGAAAGGAACTACTTAAAATGGGCTAAGAAGTTTTCTTAATATGCTTTATTGATGATTCATGAGTAGTTTGTTATCTACGCGGTTTAAAATGTTATTCCAGTTTTCTTTGCCAACATGGTCCTGCCAAGATACTTTCTCTCAGTCGAATGAGATTCTTTTCTTGTCTA